>VUQR01010138.1:0-27437 GCA_015108515.1 Hemichromis elongatus | reverse complement strand
TAGACTGCGCGACCATTCAAAAGCTCCATAGGACATTTTGGTATTTAATCAGCAAAGTAACAAAACCACCCAAAACGGAGAAAAACGACAAAAATCAAATCATAATAATAATAATAATAAATCCGAGGAATAGTAATAGTGTGCCTCTTGCATAGGCACACTAATAAATCCCACAAACCTCAGTATTTTTTCCTTTTACCTACTGACAGTCTGTACATTCATAAATAGAGGATGTCACTACTAGTTGTTTAAATTAAGAATTTATTCAGACTGTGTTTTTCAGTAACTGTGACTTGCATGGTGTCATCGGTCCTGTTTTCCAGAGCAGTGCAGAACTGCTTTTTTTCTGTTAAAATCTAATGGTATCCTTTGTAACCAGTGGCTTGGAACTCATTGCAAACCTTCTTCATTCCTATTTATGAAGGTGTCTCTTGACAACAAGCCACCTACAGTCTCGACAGTTGACTGGGCTATTTGTTGTGGAAGGTTATATGTTAACCCAGGAAAGAAGTCTGCAATCGTCCACTTCACTGGTCTTTGCTGAGCTCACCAGTGCATTCGTTCTATCTTAAGTTGACTCCTTTTGCTATACTTGGAATCAGTTTGTCAAAGAATAATAAGAGAACAGGTCTTACCTGCCCAAACTGCTTCTCATCAACATGTTTAAAGTACTTTTGAGGCTCTAAAAAATGGTTATAATTTCTAAACAGTTGATGTTTTTTAAAGACCCTGAATTGCAGCTGAAAGAAACAACAGAAAATCAGTCAGTATAAGAAATTCAGCTGTATCCCCTTTTTGCCCAAACTTACCGGCTGTACAAGGATACATTTCTTATTAATGAAATTCCCAAAATAACTGATGAGGAGGACAGCCAACCAGGAGACTCGCTGTTGCAGCTGCTTTTTTAGATCAAACCAAGTTGACATAGTTGATATAGTTGGACAAGTGAGCTCTACGTCATCTCTGCTTTGTGCGGTTCATGTGTTCCTGTTGGCTTGTTCAGCTGGTGGCCTCCAGCTCACACTGAAGCAGTTTGCAGGAGAATGTGAGGTTGCAGGAACAAGAATTAGGATCTCCAAACCTGAGGCCATTATCCTCAGCTGGAAAAGGGTGTAGCGGCCACTCGAGGTCGGGGACAAGTTGCTGCCCGAAGTGGAAGAGTTGATATATCTCGGGGTCTTCTTCATGAGTGAGGGAGGAGAGATTAACAGACACTCTGCAGCCACGCCTGCAGTGATGCCAATTCTGTTCCAGTCCACCAGTGTTAACAGAGAACGCAGCATAAAAGGGAAGCTTTCGATTTATCGCTCCATCTATGACCCTACCCTCACCAACGGTCATGAGCTTATGTAGTCAGTGAAAGAACAAGATGGCAGATACAAGCAGCAGCAAGCTTTCTTCAAAGGGTGGCTGGCCTCACCCTTAGAGAAAGAGCGATGCATTCAGTTATTGAAGTAGGGCTCAGAGTAGAGCTGGTATCCGTCCACATCAAAGGAGCCAGGTGTAGGCGTTCCTGGCACACTGAGGACCTCCAGATAAGCTGGAGGTGGTGGCCGGGGTGAGGGAAGTCTGGGCTTCTCTGCTTAGGCTGCTGTCCCTGTGACCCACATGGGTGGAGGCCTGGAAGTATTCAACACTATCTCAAAAGACTATTGCAGGTTCTTGATTTCAAACTTGTACTCAAACTTAGAACAGTTGCTCTTTAACAGGAAAATAATTGATGGCTTCTGAGGCTTTATGCTTATGTTGCCACTACATTCAGCACCAGTTAGGCATTTTTTGGTAGATTATTGGTTGATTATTATTGATTAAACCAAAATAAATCCTCAGCTTTGTACACTGTCCAAGACAAAACACACAGAAGACAAGAAATTCAACCAGGCAAAAGTTGGTGTTCTCTGTATTTATTCTTTTCTTTTTCTTCCTTTGCTGTGCTCTTTGTGAGGAGCATAAATATTTTACAGAGCGAGAACATCAGTTTGGTTATTTACAAGATAAAATAAATGACGTACAACTCACAATGTCGGCTTGTGTTTGGAGAGCTGGAGGAGGAGGATAAGTGGGGAGGAGGAGGAGTGAAGGGAAGAAGGAAAAAAAAAATAACCTACAGCAATTTTACCGTTTGACTCGGAGGACCTAAGTACCCCAACCTCAGCTCTGACTTCACAAACAGAAACAAAAAAGGAGCTAATAGACTGTGGCGCGATGGCACAACTGATCACACGGGAGCAGCAACTGCAGAGGTCTAAACCAGCGAATTATTCCATAGAGGGAACAAAGCAGATAAATAAAGAGTGACACAAAATTCCAGTGTCCTCTGCAGTCATCAGTCCATTTCTGGTGACTTTCATGCTCCGGGGGGGGGGGACTAGTATGGCAGTGGTTCATTTAAAAAGAAATATGCCCACAATGATTGCTTTGAACAAGGTGATAAAACCTGCAATAGGAACCGGTGACTTTTCTGCCCTCTTCAGTTTGAGCTCTACTGGAAAAACTCGTGACTTGTTAACGTTACCATCAGACTTCCTGGCTTCCCCCTTGTCAGCCAATATAACCAAGTACTGTTTGGATGACACTGGAAGTGTTGGCATCCACCTGTTTTGTGCAGTTTCAATTTGGTAAATAATAATCTCAATATTAAAACAGACTGCAACTTTTTTCATTATCTGTTTAATTATTTGCCCACTGTCTAGGAATACTTCATATTACTTATTTGGATCAATCAGCGTACACCAAGCTCTTCATTTTTTACTTTGAGATCACTCAACTTTTGATCTCCATGTTCCTCCCTGGCAAAGCTTGAGGTGTCCAACGCGAACACTGAATAATTCATTTATTTAAAAGTTAGCTGTGATGTATTCAACATGCCCACACACACAGCTGGGGCACGGCCCAAATGCCAGCTCCCCTCATCAATACTCGCTCTGATCCTGACGTCGATCAATACGCCCGCAGGTGTTGCGGCTAAAAATTCAGGCAAACAAATGTGACTCCTTCAAAGCTGGGTTAAACCGGACTGAGCTGTTCAAACTTTCAGGTAAAGTCAGAGATGAACCTGAAGAGCGTCTGTGCCGAGTGTGCAGTTTTGAAACGAGGAAACATCTGCTGTGTGAGGAGTCATGAAGGAGGCTGAGGAACACGTGCCTACAAGACGTACAGAAATAACACTGAGGCCTGCAAGAAAAATAAACCCATTATTATTAAATCGATGCTGCTCGTTCTCCATTGAGGAGAAATCTGAGGTCGTTTCCTGATGCCAGAGTTTGCCAGCATGTCGTTTGTGTTTCCAGCTCTTCACTCACACACAAAGAAAATCATGTATGGAGGAATACATTTCTGTCTAGAGCTAGCACACTGAAAAGGCACTCGTGCTAAACCATGTAATGGATAACACTAGTGGGTCCCGACACACAAGCATTCAGCTGAAAACAGGAAATGATGAGACTCAAAAGAGCCCCAACTTAAACACCGAGTAACAAGACAATGCTCTGTTTTCATTCTATTATTATTTTAAAGTAGGTCAAAGGAAGTGTTTGCAACAAGTACCAAAGAAGACAGAAAGGCTCATCGGGAGTCTCCCTCTCAGGGTGGAAGAGAGTGAAGAAGAACGAGGAGGAGGAGGAGGAGGTGGTTTGTGCGTATTGACTCAAGTGCAACTTAAGGGTTTTTTCTGGGTTTGAGACTTGAAAGTAAAGGAGGGAGACATGGGGTAGAGAGCAAATGGAGATTTGGGGGGGGGGGAGAAAAAAAGCGCCAAGTGAAACCTGTTCAGAGTCGTGTCATCGTGCCACAGAGCCAGAAAGAGGTTTAACAAAGGCCTAACCTAACGTGTCTTCTCTCTAGCTCATGTTGCTGTTTGACTGGGTAGTGGAGTGGTGTGTTGTTGGTAGGCTGTCCCAGGGGTGTGAGAGAGGAAGTGCTTGGAGGAAGTGATCTGAAAGGCTGAGTTTCTTAGATGGGCAGCTGGAAGGTGATGTCCACTTGAGCTTCCTTTGCAAGGGAGACGATTTCAGAAAGCTTTACAACCTGTGGACAGAGAGCAGAGTGGGATCATGATTTAATGTAACATACTTTTACAATTGACCTTTTTTTAAACCAAGAAACCCCTGTTTTAAAGAGGAGACACTTTTAAGACAGTGAGTACAGGGCAGATGACACAAATGATACAGGTCTCGGAAGTCATGCAATCAGCTGTTTGAACGGGATCGTGATCCTTCTTTTGACTGTGCTTGAAAAGGCTGAAATTCAGGTGTTATGCAGGTATTCTGCTTTCAATTTAGGATTGAGATCGAGTGCACCTCAGGTTTGACAGCTGACATCCCCATCACTCAGAGCAGTCACGCTTCAGTTCACCTCATTATTACCAACTTAGCCACTGACGTTCTACATTTACAAACTTTTTCAAGAACTTTTGCTGTGGGAGTGAGCCGCCCGAGTGTCATCTAGAAGACATCTTTTTCTCTCGACACCTGCACGCACACCTCAAACTCTACGTTAACAGTTATACAGCATCTGCACCTGGTAATCAGCTGATTGCCCACGTGCAGTCTTATTCTTGTGTTTTGCTTCCCCGCACAGAGCCAGTGCACTGAGATACACACTACGGTTTCATCCACATCGTGTCATATTTGTCTAGCAATTAGGAATCATTAACTCTAAACTATTTTTTTTTATATATTTAGTTATTTTCGCACAACAAAAATACCAGACTGATCAGATATATATATCAGACTGAGACTGATTGTCACGTTTCGTTTCCTAATCTAACAACAAGGACTCTCCGCTCACAACAACCTAAAGGGTTTTCATTATTACGCATCTTTCCTGAAAATCTTCTGGAGTTAGAATACAAAAGAACAGAACAAAGCATTTCATTTCCTCACTAACTCACAAAGCGGATCCTGCTCATCACTAATATCCTGTTTTTAGATCAAATACAACCATTTTCCACATATATAATAGTTACATTAAAGCTTGAAGCGGTCCACTTTTAAGCAATTAATCAAAGAGCTTAATTAGATATGAAAAGTGTTCAGAACAGAGTAAGATTTAATAAAATGTTATCAAAGTGCCTCCCGGCACACCTGCTCCCCAGCCCTGTTCTCACATACGCTTTCACACTGTTGCTGCTTTCTGGTTACTTTGTGCTATAAATGTAAAGTGACGTTTTTCCCCACACTGTCTCTCTCTCACACACTCTAACACACACCTCCTCTTCCTCACATACAGCGACACACCTAAAGGCAGGTATATGTCAGTTCTGCTCTCCCCAGTCATGAGGTGAACGTTTGAGTTGAACGTGCGTCTTTCTGCGTACCATTTTTGCAGCTTCGTCCAGGTCGTCGCAGGCCAGGATTTTCAGCGGACTGGCAGCGATCAGAGCTTTGGCGTCGTCCACTCTTGTTCCTAAGAACAAGAAAATAAGTGAGTTTTTAAAAACAGCAGTACCTCTGGTCACCCTGCAGCTGTTGTCACTGTCAGGACTGATACAGTTTCTTGTTACGGGCAAACATTTGTTTGGATGCCGTTGAATGTTTTTGAACCTCGAGGAAGCTGATGACCCCCCACGTGGTTTTTTGTGGATACCTGTGCCTCCTGAACTGTCCACCCTCAGACCACAGTTTCCATTTGCACTCGAGAAAAACAATGCTGAATGTCTAAAAGGTCTTTCCAGAAGTTTGGAGAGCCGATGAAGTTTGCTTGATGAAAAAGAAAATGTCCACCGGACTAAAGTGACAACTCAATTTCCCTAAAACTGCCCTATAACCTCCCAGCAGACAGTTTTTATTAAAGCTGCTGTCAGACAGTGAGGGGTTGCTGTTGCTTCCTCCTTTGTTTTCGAGGCAAACTGCAACGGCAACAAGGCAAAGGCGGCTGCCTTCGCATTTCACGATGGTCCAACGTTTTCCAGCTTGCCTCTGTGGCTTGCTGTGCAGCCATGGCAACCGCAGATGCTACCATAGGGGCAAAATGGTAACGGCTTGTTTCACAGGTACTTAGTGCTTCATACGATTCCTCTGTTCATCAGCAAAAAGACAACAAATTAATGAAGATCAACAACATCCGCTTTAATGTCTGATTATACAGACTGACCTCACACACCAGAAAAGAATTACAAACACAGCAAAGCAAACAAATGCCACTGACACAAATATACAAACTCATGAATAAGGATAAACCAGGGAAGCAGTCTTAGAGCATGTATAAACATACTAAAGAAACTTGTCAGTGTGTAGACATGCACAGTAAAAGAGATCACGTTCCTGCTTTAAAAGGAGAAAGTGGTTCAGTTTCCAGAGTCCAATTAGGAGCTGTGACCCCTCTGATGTTTCAAGAGACACGCGCTGTATCCGTATCTGGCCCCAATTAAGAAGTCATGTGGTCACTCGCACATTTGTGGATTTGGCTGCAGGAAAAGCATCTTTGTGCTGATGTAGAGCCTTACAGGGCTGCTACTTGTAGCCCTGTAAGGCTGAAATCCTGGAAGTGTTTGGGTTTAAGCATCACACTGATGAGCTTGAAAGTTTATCACAGTTCAAAACACCGCAAAGCTGTTTAAAGGGTTACATGCCCAAATTTAACAGCTTTAGTAAGTCACTCCAAGTACGTTCTTTTACTCGTTTCCACTACGTTTAGAAGATAAAAGCAGACGAAGTTTGCATGAAGGAATTCTTGCCAGCATGTGCTTTATCAATCACTATTCTAGCAAATGATCTACTGCAGTCCAGCAAAAGCCATTTTCAGTGCTGACACCCTGTTTTGTTTTTTTACCCAGTACTGCAGGGTCTTAAAATTCAAACAGCCTTCAGAGCTTAGACTAACATCAGAGTATTTAGTTTCAGATGACTGGAAGACTGAGTACTCTGAAGCCTTACAGTCTCAACCGCACTCACTCAATTAACTTCATTTTTAAGGTGGAAAAACAAACCACGGTATTTAATTACATCACTACAGGTAACCAACAAAATCTCAATTACATTTAAACATGTCCAAAACCTCTGTGTGTAAAAATACCCCCTGAAGAAAAGATAAAAAATACAAATGATTCTGCTATGGACAATATTAAAGAGCAATATTTTTATTGTGCACACAATTGAAACACATTTTATACCAAGTGACCTTAAAGCAGTCCAGGTTCACCTCTGTTCAGGTGAGTCCAATAAGTTTACCATCATCATCAGCCTTCTAACACTGCTGATCATAACATCCTATGGCCCACTGAATGACCAAAGAAAGACCCATGTTACAACCTACTGAACAACCCACTGCACTGAATTTGGTGGTGAAAAATGTTTCTTAATTTAAGAGCTGTAAAACTGACCAATCAATTGTGACCTGAACACTAAAGTACGGGAGGTGGGGGTGCACACAGCTGGAGGGTTTATTCACATAACATGTTTAAAGCTGCAGCACAGTTACAGTTTTGGCACTGGAACGCAAACCTCAGCAGCAGCATTTTGAGGTGACATCCTCTCGTTTCCAAAATAGAAAACAGGAGCAGAAAATGTTGCCCTGAGGAAAACTGAGAAATGTCAGCTCTGTTTAGGCTCCAAATACAAGCATGCACTATTTCTTTGTGCTTGCAAATTTTACTGCCTTGCACTGCCGAATGAATAAAGATGAGAAAACCAAATTGGCAGAGGAATTTCACCCAGTGAGGGATTCAGCTCTCTGGAAAGCCACAAAGGACCAGCAAGTCTTTGTATTCACCACTTGGCCTCCTTTGATAATATAGAGTATGAATGTACATATGCATATATCACACGATATCACAATAATTCACACCTCATTTGGGTTTGTCGTTTTCTGCGTGTTTCCAGGAGCCAGACTTTGAAGTAGGAAGCATCAAACGAAACAGGCACGAGCCCCCCCCAGCACTGCCAGCTGCTGCCAGTTAACCCGCCTGACAAGGTGGGGTGTGTGTGTATGTGTGTGTTTGTTTCCACTGGAAGGGGAGCCTGTGGCCGTGGTCGATCCAGAACATTAAAAGCCTGCGGTTCGGGAGGGTGTTTGGGACCAAACCCCTGTCTATTTGCATTTCCTTTTAAAAAAAGAGGTTTAGCTTGTTGGTCAGGTTGGTAATAAAATCTGCGTTACAAATATCTGTACTTGTTTTTAAACTGAGATACTGTGCTGGAGAGTTGTTGGGATTTCCTTGCATTCCTTAGCTCGCTAAGATCAGACATCCCTGAATTCAGCAAGATCTTCTCATGGAGGGATCCTGAGGGGCTCCTAAAGCAGATGAGATATATCTAATCTTTGATCCTGATCTCTGATCCTATTCCCTAATCATTTCAACTGGCTGCTACCAGACGTCTGAGGTGGTCATCCTTTGGTTCAGCATTCAGAAGGAATTGGTGACTCACTACGATGAGTGAGGAACAGAACATAGACTTCCTCACTACAGAGGGAGGGAGGCATCAATCCCCCATTAAGCTCATAGGAAATTATTTAACCAGAGTAAAAATTCTGATTAGGATAAAGTCAAAGCTTCAATTTGACAAATTAACTAATACAATGCCACTTTTAAAATTCTCTCTTTTTTAATAAACGTGTGTTTCTCACCTTGTAATCGCACTACGATAGGGATCTTGAGGTCCAAGTCTCTTACAGCCATGATGATACCCTGGGCGATGATATCACACCTCATAATTCCTCCGAAGATATTAACCAGGATGGCCTGAACCTGAGGGGGAAAAAGAAACTTCCTCAAAAACCGAATGTTACAAGAGCCCAGAGGGGTGAGCTTCAGTTTCCTGTTTAAAACCCTGAACAGCCTTTGGAAGGTAGCGTCTTCTTACCTTCCTGTCAGAGGTGATGAGTTTAAAGGCCTCCGTCACCTGATGAGCTGTGGCTCCTCCTCCTACATCCAGGAAGTTGGCTGGCGTGCCACCATGGAGCTTAATGATGTCCATGGTAGCCATGGCCAGACCTGCTCCGTTTACTAAAACAGACAAAGCCATTGGTCAAATGAAAGGCATTACATTTAAATCACGACTAAAATAGCTAACGGTGCTGACTTTACACTCAAAGTCTGGTCTGATAGTTATTAACGGCCAATTGGTGATAGGCTGGTAGGTTCTACTGGATACTGATGCACCACTTTGAACTAAAGCAACTCAGGTGTGCACTTTTAGGTTTAAAACTAACTGTACTACTGCCTTATGTTATGATCGTTTCTACACATGGAAACAAGACTTGGATGCTACTGTGCTGTAAAAATACCACCCTGCTGTATTTATGAGTCCCTCACACTTTGAGCCAGTAGAAAGTGTTAGAGCCAACGACAGCTACCGAGTTTGGATACTTTTAAAGGAGTAAGAGAGAAAGAAAAAAACCCCACAGTGTATGATCTGCTTTTCATTGTTAACAGACAGAACTGTGTCAGCAGCTCGGCTGGATCCTGTAAACAGATTCTGAGATGTTTTCTAAAGGAAGTGAAGAAAAACAAATGCACCAGTTCCACTAAAAGGCCACGAGCGGTCTTATTTGGTGGGTTTGTAGGTTGTGGGATGCTGTGTATGGAGCGAAGGTGACTAGAAAGGAGGCGGTGGGGGGTGGGGGTCATATTGGTGTCCATGTGTTGCCGTTTTAACCATTAACATTCATTTTTTGTGTGGCATTACTAAGCATTATGGGATACAAAGTTGGGACTACAACTGAAAACATCCATCAACATGACCACCGAATAAGTTCACACACCATAATAAACAAAAAAAATCCAAACTACTAAAAAGCTTATTTGACATTTTGCTTGCACTGACCCAAACAGCCAATGGTTCCATCAAGGCCAATATAGTTGAGGTCAGCCTTGGCGGCCTGCCGGTCCCGCGGGTCCTCTTGAGTCCAGTCCCGCAGTTGAAACACCTTCTGCTGGCGGTACGCTGCGTTGGAGTCAAAGTTGATCTTGGCATCCATGCACATCACTGTTGACAAAGAGACACATACGATTTTAGATTAGAGGAAGATCAACATCAGCTCATTGCTCCATCTGCCAGAGTCAGCCATGGGGGGAAAAAAAAAAAGTCTTTCCAGCACTGGCACCAGGAATGTAAATGTGCAGCAGAGTTTCTTTTTAAGATCTTTTAAATGCAAATTACCTTAGAAATGATAAAATAATTCAATATGTAGAAGAGAATATACCTTAGTAAGGAAACAAACAATTCAGGAGGATAACTCATCTCTAGCTACACTTCGCTAAAATTCCTGGCTTTGATTATGAGTACAAGGAAAAAGGAACACTGAACATCACTGAAAGTCATACCTGAACTGTAACCACAGGACAGAAGAACAGTAAAGGAAGCCAAGGAGCTATTACTTATACTCTTTTTTTAAAATCTTTTTCAAACGACATGATGATAATGCAGAAGGACCTAACGTCTCATCCGGCGCTCAGCATAGCGTTTGGCACAAAGGTCAGCGGTCTCCTTTCCTCACAAGTGTGTTCGAGAGCTGTGATTCATGCCTGAGGAGCTCATCACTGTGCATCAGGCAAAGCCATTAACTCTGACTCACTGACAGAACAACACGCACACCTCAGACTGAAATCAATCTCCTCATCATCTCCGGGATACTTTCATGGACAAACCCCGGTGCATTCCTCCTTGCCAGAGACCGATAAGTCCAGTGAAATTAGTCTGTTCCCCAAAATGAAAATGACCTTTAGAGGCTAAGAGCTATACAAGCATACCAACCACACACCGTTCACATCTCAGTCAGCAAGACTGCAAACCTGGGCAAGACTAGCATGGCTCCATTTTTCTTTAATGTCAACTAGGCCCGGGCAATTAAAGAATTTGGCAAGAGGTAAATTCCCTAACTACTGATTAAACTGACAAGTTGTGTAGGGTTAACGTCTGCCAGGGTCAACCCTCTTCAGCAACATGATTGGCCAGCTGAAAGAAAAGTGCAACTCCAACCAATCAACTGGAAGATTTGAAAAGATCGAATAAAAAAATGCATGCAAGAAGCGTATGCTGCCTCTCGCTCATATTTATAAGTAAAAACAGACCCTAACCATATCTGGGAGCACGCGTGTGGGCAAAAATGATTACAAGATTACAGCAGTGAAGATGTTGTAGTTTAATGTGGAACTGAAGCCTCCCTTTTGCTGTGTAACATTCACAGCAACAACGCTTGTTACTATAATCACCATTAATACATTTCCTGGTTATAATCAAACTACCTGTGCAAAACAACACAAATGGTGGTTGTCCCGTGATTATATTGAATTTTTCACTTTAAAGAACGGCTGTCAACATATTTCAATCCAGTCAGTCAGTTTATGAGACTCAACTGGTCACTGAGCAGGTTGTATTCTAGTTATATTAAGTTGCTGAGCACCCAGTCACTTCCCAACTCGTCCTGCAGCAACTAAATCACTATTTATTAAAGGTGATTTCTGTGCATGGCCACAGGTGTGTGATTTCCAATGACTTATCACAGTTAAATGGCATACTATCACAAAACAACCCAATTCAGCTGTAAACCGATAGCAGACTGATGTTGTCTGGATCCAGTTTTATCACCAAAGGCCTTTAACGTGACAGCCAACAGTGACTGGTCACAGGTCTGATCCCCACCTTCAAAAATACAAGACTGATACTTCATTGCATATGATGCCAATTAGAGCAGCCTAATGCCACAGTTTTCCTTAATATTATTATTTTCGGTTTGCGAAATAAAACAAAGTTTTAATTAATCTTTATGACGTGCCATCAATGATATGAATGGTTGTTTTTTAGATTACCAGATTTAAAAATCTTTAAAAAAACAAAAAACAAAAAAACCCCTAATCTAAATTCATCCACCTGCCTTTCATTTGAATACATGCTGAACTGTTCAGTAAGACCAAACCCGCTTTTACATTTATTAAAAAATACCATAAAATAATAACACTATAGTCCTTCATCGAGCTGTATTTTATAATATAACACCGATTCTGGCTTCCCCTCTTTGTTCAAAGAGGGTGTTTTCTTTTTTGTTCTTCAGACCACATGATTAAAAAATTCAATGAGACAGAACATGTGTGTGGAACAGTGATGTCATAGACATAGATTGGTCTGTTCTCACTCAGGTCGCATCTCTGATGGATTTTAACATTTATTTCCTGCTACTGAAAGCTTAAAAAGTGCTCACAACAACTGTAAACATGTTTGTTTGCCCACATGATCAGGCTACACATCCCTCCAACCAGCTGGGTTAGGTTAGGGGAAAAGGCTAGACAAGACCCAGCACGCAGAAATTCAAACAGAGACGGGTGCGTGTGTGCGCCTACCGATGCCAGAGGAGTCTTCCACCATGGGATTGATCTCGACCATTGAGGCGTCGTACTTGATGAACAGATTGTACAGTCTGACCATGGTCTCGGCTGCCTCGTTCACCAGCGCTGGAGGGAAGCCCATTTTTTCAGCAACCTGCAGACAGATGCGCTTTGTCAAAAATAAAATAAAAATCAGCAGCAAGCTATTCTCCAACAAATGGCAGAGAAATGCCTAAAGAATGCATGTTTACAGCCACGATCAGGGGGTCAAATATAAAGCCCAGGGGCCAGAATCGGCCTAACACTCTACTCCAGCTTTGGAGAATACAAAGGAGGGGATCAATTTTAGACTTTTAGGTTCAAAGCATTTGCTACATTCATACATCAAAGTAATTAAGAAATTAGTAATAAGAAAGAAAGAAACATTTCTGTATTTTCATTTTTTAAGAGAAAAAAAATTTCCAGACAGGCTGGGCTTCAATAACAATTACAGAAAGGTTCTGGTAGGTCATTGCCCAAAAAGTCTTGCAGACAGATGTACTTACCACTGCAGTATTTCTTTATCACGCAGAAACCCTGAGCTGTATGGTTTACATATATTAAGACACGTCAGGGATTAAATGTGTAGTAAAACCTTTGTACACTGAGAGAAAGCGAGTTCTGATCATTATAAACAATGGCATAAGAATTACAGCTTGATTAAACTGTTTTCTGTAACTGTCCTGAGATTTTTTGCCTCTTTCAGCTCATTGTTTTGATGTCCTTGTTCCCATATGTAGCACTTTGGCTCGTTCACTGCTCCCACAGAGCTTAACTCCTGTTGACATTAAGACAAAAGTGAAATTTCAAACAGAAACCGTAGCTTCGACAGGTCTCATTAGAAGCACGGAAAGCCTGCTGGTTCTGTAAGAACATCACGCCGTTTCGAAAAATGTGGTCTTTGCGGACAAAAATAAATGCAGTGAAGGAATATCAATGCCGCTCCATCTACTTTGAGAGGCCTGCAATCAACACCTCTTCTCTCTGTCAAATATATTGAGTCTCTGCTTTCACTATGACAACCAACATATTCAATATTCAGAGCCAAAGACATGTGCAGCAACAGGGGGATAGGAACAAAGTGGAAAGGAAAAGAAAGACAGGCAGAAGTGAGACAGGGTGGAGACATGCACCAAAAAAGCTTCTGAATGTCCGCTGACAGAAATAATCTGATCCAAGCTGACCATGAACTGTGTTCTGTTTCAGTGATTTTTTATATTACTACAATTTCTCTAACTTTATTTTTGAGAGAATTTAAGTCCAGAATCAGATCTTTCAGAGAGGAAGAAGATCCTGTTCTAAAGCACAAACTGTTCTGCTGGCTTTAATAGTTAATTCAGGTTAGCTGATAATAGAATTTCACATTTCTGAGTTTGCAGATTCATGTTTTATAATGATGTATTACTGATGACTGAGCCACAGTCTAAAGTTGCAGTTTCGTCTTCCACTGTTGAGCTCTCTTAACATACTCAGTGCAGGCCTGAACTTTACTAGATGGAGTTAGAAGAACCAAAAAAGTTTCATGCAGTCAGATTACACATTAAAAGGTTATTAATCTCCCAGTGCATGGCTACCGTCAACAAATATTCTAATTTATCCACTGCTCCAAAACAAATGATCAAAATACCAGAAGGGCTATTCCACAAGGAGAGTTGGTGAAGGCAGTAGAAGGGTGGGAACCCAGTAAGAGACGGATGTGGAGGACCGGCCAGTTCTTTGGAAAATACCAGTCAAGCTGCACAGTGCTAGTTGGGGAGCGCAGGTCTCACAGACTCCCTCGTGGAGTCTGATTCTAAGAGTCTGGTCATAAAAAAAAAAAAAGCACATGACTAGCACACACTGGAGGTTATTCTGAAGGGCTCTGGGAGTGTTTCACAAAGGAGCAGATCCCAGTCCTGCCGCTGGCTTGATGTCCTTCTAAAAGCCCACCCAGCTGTCCCTGGCTATCCACTCATCTCCTCGCATCTACTCCACACAGTTGAGACTGTGGTGGGAGACACAGTAAACCTTGCGAGAGCACATATGGATGGCCATTCGCCTTTGGGGGGGGGGTTCTTGCTATTGTTACAGTCATATACACTAAAGCAGGTGACATAGGTTGCATGATGCATGACTAGACAGACTAACTGGACAGACTGATATCCTGAGGTTTAACTGACTTGATGTAAGACTGCAGTGATCAAATGTTCCCTTATTTTTTTTTTTTTGAGCAGTACATATTTAAAGTGGTTAAAAAGACTGGTTTTCTCATGGAAGCTGCCATCAAACAAGAGCTGTACAGAAGCAGCTTGCAACTCTAACATCCTGCTGATGTAAGAAGAAACAGAGGGAGAACCTGATGAAGCCTTCAGCAATTATGAAATATAAGTTGATGCATGTCAGGAGACAAGTAGACATAACACATCACGGCTACACACTGATCACTTCATCTTTGTAGCTTTTTTAACATTTAAATTCTTATTAGGATCGGGTTTCTTTGTTGAACACATTTTTTAAGATCAGTCCAGAAAAAGCTTTGGCAAAGTGCAGATGCCGTGATAATGATTAGTAGCTATATGCTCAGAGCTGGTTAGTCATATGGAGCTCCCTGTAAGAATAAAGTCTGGTTAAAACACGATGGTTTTGTAAAAGCTGTAATGTTTTGAGTTTGTTCAGATGAAGTGTGATCTGGAAATAAACCACAGTTAATGGAGCTCATGATCCAAGCGTGATCGAGTGAACACACCTGAGTGCTCAGCTCAAGTGTGCTGAATTTTCCCCCTAGTGCTTTTTAGTTGTTCGCTCTCTTCACAAGCAGCTGCTCAAGTAGCTGTAAAGTACAGCGGCTACATTACAAACATTGCAGCATCATCTTGTTGACAAAAGGCAGACACAGTGCATCAGAAAGTATTTGCAGTGCTTCTCTTCGTCCACATCATGTTACAGGTATATTGTCACGTTACAGCTTACGGCCCATCTACCCTGTTGGCTCAGATTAGCTGGGCAGCCAGCTCTATGAAGAGTCCTGGTGCTTCTTCCCTTTTCAGATGGAGGCCACTGTGCTCACTGGGACCTTCAATGGCATTTTGTGTACCCTTCCTAGGCCCTGTACCTCAATACAATCCTGTCTCAGAGGTCTACACACAATTCCTTAGACTTCATGCCTTGGTTTGTGCTCTGACATAATGCACCTTTAGCTATCAGACCTCTTACAGACAGGTGTGTGCTTTTCCAAATCACATCCAGTCTACTGAACTTACCACAGGTGGACTCCAGTTAAGTTGTAAAAACACCTGACAGACGATCAGAGGAAACAAGACGCACCTGAGCTCAATTTTGTGTGTAACAGCAAAAATTGTGAATACTTCTGTACATGTTATATTATTAATAAACGTGCAAGAAATGTGTTTTGCTTTGTCATTGTGGGGTATTGTGAATAAAATTCTGAGGTGGAAATTAAATGTAATCCATTTTGGAATAAGGTTGTAATTTGACAAAAGTGAAACACTGGGAATATTTTTCTGATGCACTGCAGGAATACCCGACCCCACCGACATTAGCTGTTGTCCTTAAAAAACAAAGAAAAAAACAAAACAAAACAAAAGTTTACTCCTTAATATGGACTAGAGCCAGCGTCTAATTGAGACTATTTTAAAATTCACTGGTAACATTTCTTTCTGATTTGCTGTTATTGTTTGTACATCTAATGTGAAAATCTGATTCTGTAAAAAGCTCTAGCTGAATGCTTTGTAAATAAAACAGAACACAGGACATTATTTATTTTGCTTGGCACATCATCTAAAACAGGATGGGGTTTTTTTCCCTCTAAAAGATTATTTTAAAAGGCAACTATCAGACTAAACATGAAAAAAAAAGATTATTCTAAACCAGGTATCAATTTCATACTGTAAACATGAGAATGTACCAGTTGTTTTCTATAAGCCCTGGAAAATTATTATAGTTTAGGCTCAAAGGAAAATTTTGGATGGTCAGAGGAAATTTGGCACACTAAGAAGAATGAACGATTTCTCCAACCACAGATCTTGTTTAGTTAAGAGTTATCCTTCTGTAAACAGCAAAGAGCCCCTTGTGATTTAGACATTTAGTGGCCACTGCAGCATGAACGCACACAAACACACTCCCCTCTGTCTTCCTCCAAGTCTTCCTGCAGCACAAACTACAAAGTTGGAGCACCTCTAGTCTGTTTCGTGACTTATTACATCTACCATCGATCGCACCTTGACAGCCTGCTCCATCTTAATGCCCTCCACGATGTCGATGGGCTCCTTCACAATGGCATCTGGATTTTCCGCTGCAACATCTTCGATGTTCACGCCACCCTGTGAGCTGCCAATCAGCACAGGGCCCTGTGGGACACAAGTGGGAGGGATGGGGATTTAACATCTTAGAGTTACTGCAATATTTTCATTTCAAAAATCTATGAACCCTAAGCCCCGTATAGACACCCTCACAAGGAAAACGGGGGATTTAATAAGAATGATTTTATGCAAGGAGGTTTTGACTATCCTCTCCCAATAATTACAATCAAAATTACCTTCTGTTTCTTTTACCAACCTGGCTGCTCTTTCTGTAATTTAAATCAAATCTGAAGCAAATTCATCTTTTTGTGTGTAAAAACTGAAAGAAGCTAGTATAAAAAATTCCAATGCCTTCAAACCTCTCAGAACAAAAGCAACAGAGTCGTCTGTGTCTGCACGGTAAAATCATCCTCATAATGAAATGCAAAAGACAACAATAAGCAATTTTATAATCATGTCATTTATCTTCAGATTATTTTCTCAAACCTTTACAAACCCTCAGATTTTCTATTTAAAGTCATGCAAAACAGGAACAAGAAGAAACTCTCAGACCGGAGTCATTTTCATTGTTGCTAGCAAAGTGACGCTAAATAGTTTTAAAAAAAATAGTTTATATCAAAATACTTATTAGTTTCACATTCATCTGATTGTCAATAGGCTAATCACTGAGCGCGCTGATTGCTTGCAGCAGCTTCATAAACACAGCTGCATAGAAAAAAAATAAAAAGGTTATCCACACAAGTCTTCATGGCTGCAAGGAGGCTCTTCAGATCACAAACCCCATTTATTACAAGTTTATGTTCCAAAGACTCGTGAGCTGAGACCTTCTTCTTGTTTCTGCTGTAATGACGGCCAAAATACTAAGAAGGAATTTCTGTGCTGAGCAAACAATAAGAACATGTGGAATACATTACTATCAGAATTTTTATACTATATACAGTGTGCAAAAGTTTTAAACACGTAAGATTCTTGCTCACTGCATAGTTCATGATCTGTGCCTGGATGATCAAGTTATAGATACAATGGACATAAATGTTACCAGCTTTGCCTAATTGTGAAAAAAACCTGAATATCCAGTAAAACATACAGACTCAGACTCAGTGAACCCTGAAAAAGATCCAGTTAAAGTGTTAAAATTCTTAGTTTAATAAGTCAGTGTTATATTTATATATATATATATAAATAAAAACACTGACTTTATACTG
Source organism: Hemichromis elongatus (assembly GCA_015108515.1). Lineage (NCBI taxonomy): Eukaryota > Metazoa > Chordata > Actinopteri > Cichliformes > Cichlidae > Hemichromis > Hemichromis elongatus. Next base: position 9,633 of record VUQR01010138.1, on the reverse strand, counting down.
AAGGAAGTCATGCTAAACAGTCTATCTTCAGTATTGTGCTGCCATCTAGTGGTTAAAATCAGATTACAGCATCACAAAATCTGTTAATTGAATCACGACTTTTTATGAGTTCAATGAAGATGAGTCAAGATGCATTTAAGCACTGACAGATGAATCTGTGTGTGCTTTGCTTAATTTAGACGTCTGAATGAAAAGATGAGAGGGATCTGTGGAGGGGAGGTGCAATGTGCAGTTTCATTACAAAATAAAACTGTTAATCTCATCGAAATCTTTCCTTTCACATCTCTTTTTTATAGTTTATGAATTGCCTCTAATTTTTTCAGAGATGATTTTTCTTATGATACAGACCTTAATTTAAATGAATGAGTAATGTGTTTAAGGTGCTTATGTAAACAAACAGCAGCAGCAGGTTGAGCTTTCCAAACTAGGCCTGCAGACGCTCAGCAGCTAAACTAAAATGATTTAGAGCTCATTCATTTCACACAAAAGCATCATGAAATTACTGTAGTCTAAGTGTACCTTCCCTAACACTTAGTAGATTACTACTAATCTCCTCTACAGAGAGACTGATGGGTTATTAGTAACACTAAATCTGTGATTTGTGATTTTTTAGGGACCATTTAGGGCAGAAGCAAAAACTGAACACCGTTCACATTAAACTGGATACATTTATTATCTCCTTTAAAGGATTGTTTCAAAGGTTAATGTGTGTATACGAGACACAAAGAACTGGGCATTAAGAGCACTGCCTTTTGAACATGACATATTATGTTTAACCACCTTTGCGTCATTTTAGGGAAATTCATTTCCCCTGAACAACATCGTTCTCAGCTGAGCAAACACATCATTCGGCTCCATGTGGATCGTCTGCGTTTCCTCACCTGAAAGGACCTCTCCATGGTGATAGCGAAGTAGTATTCTCTGCGTGGGTACCTGCGCTCGCAGATGAACACCTGGTTGCAGATACGACCTGCCTCCCCGGTCTGCTTGGTGTAGAGCTTTCGACCGATCATCTGAGATGAAATGTCTCGGGCTTCCTCTGGCCTGGTGATGAAGAGGAGACAGGAAATTTAAAACTTTTTAAAGAATACCAAGTAATTTAGAAAACTTATGAGACAAATTGATAAAAACCTGTGAGGACAACTTGAGTTTATTAACATTTATTTCATTTCTGTATGCACTTTCCTGATCCAGTCAGTAAGCAGCAGAATGAGGATGGACACAGTTACCAAGTTTGTAAGCGTAGGCTGCTCTGTATATTGTACATTGCAGAAAAAGTCCATTTCCACATGTTCGTCAAAACAAAAGTATACAAATTCTGAGCTGCAACTTATGAAGACACGTAATAAATCAAGAACAGAGAGTCAAACCCATTAAGAGGAAATGAATAGTCAAATGTATTATTTTGTTCTTCAGATGAAGTTCATTTTCATCCATTTTTCAGTAATACTGCTGTTTGTTGCTGCAACACTGGAGACATTGTGGCAAGTAGGCACCACTTTGCAATTACACAGCAGTCAGCTGTAAAATGAATAGAAACTAATGGAGCACTTTGATCTCAGATATTCAATCAGCTCTACAATCTGTAGGCATGTGAAAAAAGAGAATCCTACCGATTAGTAGCAGAGGCGGCATTTCCAACGGTATATTAAAATTAGGTTGAGGCTCTGTCGGGGCACTGGCTTTCCTTTTTCTTCACAGAGCTAACAAACTTTTAGCTTAGCTACGGAGTTTTATTCACGTACCATTTTTGACACAAATGCGGGATAAAGAACTTTAAAGAACTATTTACTAATTGCTTCTATTCTATTATAGCAGAGTTTTTGACTGTTTGGGAATCTGTTTACTCAATGTCAAGGAGAAGCAACTGTTGGTGAGCATCAGTGTGGGGCGGTCGTAAGGCAATTCCCAAACAATTTCAGGTGTATGTCTACAGTGAGAAAGATTAAACATTGAAGACCCCTCACAATTTTCCAACAGTGGACAGTCCAGAAAATCCACCACACGTGTAGACTGTGCACTGCTAAGAAAGTACAAAAAACACAGGAGCTACATCTCAGAAGTCACTGTTGCCAAAGGTTTTTCTATAAGCTATCGAATCGCGGGCTGTTTTTCACAGGAGCAAAATGGGAAAAACATTCTTCAAATGACCGTGTATTCACTACTCAAGGTAGGTTAAATCACTGCGCACTCTACGTAAACGTGGTCTCTAAACACAACACTGTTTTTCCATACAGAAGGAGCTGAACTCCCTCGTGTCTCCCACCTCTCTCTCTTAATGTGTGCGTTCTTCCTCTCCTCCTCCTCCTCTATGTGCCACAACATAATGAGGAACTAGGATGATAGTTATTTACAATCTTCTCACTCCCAAGGCTAAACATTTCCTGCTGATCCTGTTTCATGTTAATAACCTTAAACGTGGGTTTTACTGTGAAGCATCTATGAGCAAAACATATTCTTTGGTACACGCGTAAGTGAGGACAGGATTTGATCTAAAATGTGTTTACATATAGACAATCGTGACTTAGCTGATTTCGTTGTCAGTGACGACTTATTTGGTTTAATTATAAAGGCTGGATTACTTACGAGTAGACGATCCTCACTCCTCCCTTAAGTCCACCTTCAAACGTCCCCTTTCCTCTGCCGCCAGCCAGAACCTGAGCTTTCACCACAAGGTCCTTCGAACCTAACACACACACACACACAGTGATAATAAATGCATTGAACGTGTATTAAAGACTTAAAACTAATTACAAAAGACTATGTTGTCTCACAGCCACCGTTTTTTTTGTTTGTTTGTTTGTTTTGTCAGCTCCTGAAAAAAAAGAAATCAGTTACTTTAGCAGTCCGCTACCTTTTTTGTGTGCAACAGACCAGTTTAATGTCAGCCTTTAAGGTGCTGCGGAAAAATACAACAAAATAAAATGATAGGACCAAGAAAGAAAAAAAAAAAGTGGGATTTTGTAAACATAATAATAAACTTTATTAGCAGTGTCCTCCTGAAATGTGCCAACAACACTGAGAGTGTTTCAAATGTGTGTTTTCTGCTTTGTTCCATAAATGTACCCATCACTGCTCTACTTCTTTATAATGACAGAAACAGACCTCCATTCGTATTCTTTCTGTAGTGATATAAAAAAATTTAGATCTGATTCTCCTGTCATGTATAAACAATATAGCCAAAAGCTTAAAGACACCATGAGGCTTTTGCAATAATAACTGAGTTTAAAAGCGAGAGGAAGGACTCCAGTTGGCAATTAAATCGCCTTTGATCGTTTCAAAAATATGCAGTGACACAAAACTCAGGGTCATAGTTGTTGAACACACCTCCAAATAAAACATAAGTTTGGTTTTTCAACAGTTTTCTTCAAATCTGGACGGCAACTTTTTGCTAACTGTGCTGATATTGCATCATAATGCACAGTTATTTACACATTTAGCTTTAACTTCCTTAGGAACAGCATGACATGCTGTAGCACACAGAGTTTATGTTTTCTTCCATTAATTAGTACTTTTTGCTCATTTTCATCTATATCCAGTTTCATTCTAGGACTTGAGGGAGGGGGTTTGTGTAGCTCAGTTTAATTGTTTCCTTTTATCTTATACTTGGCCTTGGAACACCCTATCACAGTTCATCCTCTGTCTCAAACAAGCTCTTTAGATCAGGCTCACAGTACTGTGCAAAAGTCACGAGACTTGTAACTTTCTAATGTGGTCTTGATGAATGAACAAGAAACAGAGTGTGTATTGATTCCAACAGGTGCATCTTCTTTCTATCCTAGAATTGTGCACAGCAATTGTCAACTGATACCACTGAAGCAGAAGATGGCTATGTATAGACTGGGTGTGCGAGAGTCTTTCTCTGTGTCTGTCACTCACACACATGCACACACACACACACACACACACACTTGTTAGAAAATTCTCCAAGTGGCATTCAGGTCCAGAGGGGTGATGAAAGAGTTAGCGGTATAAATGGATAGTCACCCCACTGGGTTTGTCAGAGAGTAATAGCGATGAGTGGTTCAAGTCAAGACTTTTATTCCATCTCTTGAAATGTGTTGAAGTCTAAGGCAGAGCGATGGGGTCAAAATGCCCAACACCTGCATCTTTAAAGTTTAACATTTCAAAACATTGCTCTAAAGTGCTCTTCTTGCTCGTATAAGACCAACCAAAGAAAATCAGCACTAGTAAATCCACAACAGTGGCTTGGTGGTGGACCATTAACAGATAAAACATTCATAATACATGTATAAGAATATTAAAGGACACTGCTTTTAACGTGGTTGCTAAATTCAAAGGTCTCCAAACAGAAGTTTGACACAACAAAATATAACTACAGCGACGCCAAATGTAAGACTGACGTAGTTAGTCGGGTTTGTGAGAGTGATTGGCTTATATTTGAGAATTAAACAAGTATTGCAATATGAGATTGTTTGGAATAGAAACAGTACTAATATAATGTGACCTCTCACAGACAGGGTTGCATTATGGGTTGCTTAAAACTTAAATGTTGCCACAGTCAGTTCACATTGAAGCCTGTTCAGTTTCTGAAGGCTTCTGTAATTAAATGCATGCACAACATCTGCAAACATCAGTGCTTCTTTATCTATTAAAGTGTGTTAGCTGTGCATCTTGACCGAGGTTGGACATTGTGTTTAAAATCACTTAAATAGTCGCTTAAGCAGTTCTAAATAGAGTTTTTGGGGGTTTTTGTCCTCATCTAACAGTAATTCAGCCGCAAAGGTCATATTTTTATATGTCTCCAAGGAAACGGTCATGGCTTACAAGACCACACACTGTTTCTTACTGCTACCACTGTGACAGAATGAAGTTACACATTGTGATTTAGCAATTTGTGCCTTTTTCATGTTATGCATAAAAACATATTTGTCACAGACATAAGGGAATAATTTGTAAACTGGTTCCTTTTAAACTGAAGCTTTACATACAATTTTTTTATACCTCTTGCATGGCTGCTTGTACATTTACACATTTAGGATCTGTTTTCAAATACCAGTACAGCTATAGGACAAATATACACACACAGGTACAGGGAGAACATGCAAACTCCACACAGAAAAGCCCCAAATCTGATACATCACAGGATAGATTGATAACCTCTGCTGGGTGTTACACTAATAATAATACTAAGGTTTTCACAGACATTGACCTATTGAACAAAGAAGCATGCACAATTTTGCCTAAATAAATAAACCTAATAAAATAAGCTCTTTCATCACATTTCAAAGTGCAGTAGCTCAAAAATTTTGCATACATAACATTGTGACCAAGCAGAAGCACATTAAAACCTACACCGTACTAATACCTGACATATGAGACACGGGGCAGTGCAACAGCTAAAACAGCTAATGAAATAGTCAACACCCCAGCAGCAACCGCAGAAGCCAACATACTAATTCAATGTTTCACTATTTTTAAAAAGTAAAAATATCTAGTTCTAGCATTTTAAATGTGCAGATTTGATGCTTTTTTAAACTATATATCACTAACAGTTGAATGTCTTTGGAATTTACACAGTTTATTCACAATTCACCATATGTGAAGAGGTTTTTTTGGGCACTACAAAATGCACAACATGCTCTTTCTTACCATCACATATTCTACAAATGATTTCCTGATCAAGAAATTACTGGCTGAGAAACCAATTCTCCAAATAACACCACAGAGCTACTTATAACAGCACAATTGCTAAACATTTCCTCAATAAGTAGTCTATGATTTTAAAAACATTATTTAGGCTACACATCACCAATTTAAAACAACTTAAACCCTGCAGCTACACAGAGTTATCCCAAACGTTATCATGGATCATCCTTGGGGGAATATTATATCAACCAAACTGCATAGCAACACCTCAAACAGCTGTTGACTAATTTCACTCTGGAAACAAAGCAGTTGCCCAACCTGAATTGTCACATATCTCAAGGATTATAATGCAATTCACAGTTTGCCAGAATGTAAGGTGATCTGAGTCAACAGTAAAATCACAGCTTTATCTGCGGTGACACAAAACAGAAAAAGTGAAGAAGCCTCTCAATAGAGAAGTGGAAATGTTGACAGTTTTGCTTAAACAAATTTAGCAAACTCGTATAAATCATACTCTGAAACTGTCTGAGAAAAAGAGTAAGCTTGCTTGTTAACACCTTATTCAGGCTTACCAATCTGCTTGGCCACAGCGTACGCCTCCTCCGAGGAGTTAGCCACCATGCCGGCTGGCACAGAAATGCCAGCCTCTTTCAGGAGGCCAATGCTCATATACTCGTGTAGCGAGAGGTTCCTCTGCTGCTGCTGCACGTGAGGGGGCTGGGCCTGGGACACATGGCCTCCAAACAGACCTGAAGAACCACCAAGAACCTGGAGGGACAGAAACAACAAGCACAGGAAGCAGGCATCTTAAAACCAATACATCTGCCATCTTCAAATGTATCCAACCTGCAAATAAACAATCTATTTTAACTCAAAAAACGCACACACATCACTGTGTTGTTCCTGTCCATAAAAAAAGGATTAATTTAAAGTCTAAAATGTCCTAAATCTGATCAAACAATGCCAGGGCAGGACACTCATTAAGCAAAGGCTAAATAACTTTGCTCAATATAGGCAGAGCATGTGAAAATCGCAGACAGTAAACCCACAAGATAAAGTTCCTACACCACAAAACATAACCATCCTTAGAGGAAGAGAGAATTGTTCTCAGTCTGTAGGACCACATAAGCAACGCTGGAAACTTCAGCAAGGATGTGAAACAAAGTGTTACTCAAAGCATATAGGCTGGGCATCAGACACGCGTGTTTATTTCCTCAACTAAATCAGTGAAACAAAAGAAAAATACTATCTTTCATTTATGGTCATGAAAAAAAAACAAAAAACAAAATACAGTGCATGAAATTCCAGATTTATGCAGATACAAGCATGTCACAAAAAAAAAGAAGACTGGCTGCTTTATTAGGTACACCTGCTTCACACATATTTGCTCATTAACACAAATATCTAATCAGCATTTAGGCAAATAGGCATGGTTCAAACTCAGTATCAAACCAGAGAAACAAAGTGGTTTAACTGTGGGGGTGGAATGGTTGCTGCTGCCAGACACGATTTGTCTGAGTATCAGAATCTGCTTATCTGCACCTCTACCATTTACTGAGAAAAAAAAAAAAAAAACATCCATTGAGCGGCAGTTCTGGGGGTAAAAATGCCTTGTTGATGTCAGACGTGATAGGAGAATGGTCAGCTGAGGAAGGCAACAGTAGCTCAAATAACCACTCAGACTACAGCAGCAGAACCCCACACCAGGTGCCACAGATAAAAACGGGAACCGAGGCTCACCAAAGGATGAGTCTTGATTTCTGCTGTGATATTCAGATGACAGCATCAAACTGACCGTAAACAGGCTCCATCCTGCCTTGTTTGAATAGCTGAGGCTAACGAGGTGGTGTAATAGTGTTGGGAATATTTTCTTGGAACATTCTGAGGCCCTTAGTACAAACTGATCTTCATTTAAAAGCTCTCCATGTACTCACATGGCCTCCACAGTCACCAGATTTCATACCAATAGAGCACCATTAGGATGTGATGGTACAACAGATTCACACCATGAATGTGCAGCTGACAATTCTGCATCTGTGTGATGCTGTCATGTCAATATGGACTAAAATCTCTGAGGAATGCTTCCAGCAACTTGTTAAATCTGTGCCACGGACAATTAAAGCAGTTCTGGTGGGCGTCCCACCTGGTACCAGTATGGTGTACTGGTATGGTGTACTGGTATGGTGTATGGTGTGACTGTGAAGTAAGGGTTAAGCTAAACAAAACAAGACATTTCAAGAACTAAAGCTGTCCCATTTTAGAAGTTTGTGATACCAGACAATTAGTTAAACATTACTTTGCTCTGTTACCTTTACACGCTATATAAAATTATATCACAAGCAAAAAGAGTGTGTAAACAGACATTATTAACTCTAATATGTGTGCACACACTATCAACATTACAATGAACAGACAAATAAAAAAAGAGAGCAACTGGAGACTTTTTGTTGACTACTCAAGTAAGACTTTTAAAGTCCCTCTTGTAACCACATAATGTATAACAAATGTATTAGTTCACTGTTACACCAAAGTGAAAAATCAGAACAACACAGCACTTACAATATAGATTATATCACATTTCAAGATGGACAACTCAACTGTAGGCGAACTGAGTCCTGCCAGGTAGCATAAAAAGAATGAAACAATTTAAAGATCACTGTTCTTTTTCATTGATCTATATTACACCTGTCAACCATCTTTCAAACCAGTATCCTTTAAAAAAAATTTAGCTGGAAAAAAATGCAAATATTTTGTCACTAAATAGCGTATTCTGAGTTTTGGACAAAAGAAATGACTGTAGTGCTTTTAGAGAGCTCCCAAAACCTGCAGATACCTTTTTAGTAGAATAAAAGTAAAGTTTTGCTGATGTTATCTGAACAGAATGTGTCAAAATAACTTTTACATGCATTTTAAACTTTCACCTAAGATGACACAGAGACTTCTGTTAAGAATGCTCAACCTTTTACCACTGACAAGGCAAAACACTAAAACCAGCTGTTTTGTATTGTGTAGGTCCTCTTTATCCGGCGCAAAACAGCTCCAGTGTGCCAGAGCGCAGACATGAGACCACTGGGGGTGTCCTGTGGTGTCAGGTGTCTGCAGCAATTTCTAGGCTGGTGGTGTCAGAAGAAAATCCACCAGAATGTGGAGAACCAAAGCCTTCCAGCGATACGACGTAAATAACGTCATTCTGCTCAGTGTACAGAGTATTACAAGTTTTGCTGGTCAGGCTCTAGCTTATGGACCCCTAGAGTAATGCACTCCAGGTTGAATTGCGCGCTCTCCCCAGTTAGATCTCTTCCGTCATTTTATCTTGCTGTTCCCCCGTTGTATATTTACAGCGTATCTCTGCAGTGAAAGCTGTTTATGCTTCCGAGCCTGAGCAGATTTGTCCAGATAACTTTTCAAGAACACCCAGCGGGACAGATGCGACGGCGCAGGAATCGCAGGGATGGAAGGTTTAGAAGCTGCCGGTGGAGGTCACTGAGCTTCACTTAGCATATCCTCCACCGAGAATGCCGTTCATAGCTACACGAAATGCGCGGCTACAGAAAAGGCTAAAGGCACAGGGATTCTTTGGCCGTTCACTGCTTGATCTGAAGATTTGACAGCCGGCCATGCTAACTATGTGCTAGTTAGCGTGTTAGCCAAAATAACGGAAACTCAATGGAGTTGTGCTAATGTCAAATTTGACCCTGTCAGCTTCGGAGAACTTTTAACCGTCGGGGAAGGTGTGGTACCATAACAGAAACATCCCTCGAAAGCCCGAAAGTTCTCCTCCATTGTGGATACACACTTACCTTACAAGCGGAGTTAATAGTGTTTCTAGCCCCTGAAGTTCTCAGGCTAGCCGTCAAACGGCCGCAAATCAGGGACGTCGCCATGTCTCCCTCTACAGCAAAGTGGATTGAACACGCATGCGTAGTGCAACTCCAAAGACACCCTCCCCATTGGCAATTTCAAGTGCTGTTGGAAACTTCACAGTCACGTTCAGTCCCATGAAAGGAATGTTATGGCCATATA
>VUQR01010137.1:16487-27332 GCA_015108515.1 Hemichromis elongatus | reverse complement strand
TGTTTTGTTTTCTCACAGTTGTGGGTGGACAACAAACTGGACTGGTCATGCAACACACCATCTGTATAAAAAAGGCCAAAGCAGACTGTGTTTCCTCAGGAGGCTGAGGTCTTTTAACATCTTCAGAAAGCTCCTGAGGATGTTTTACCAGTCGGTGGTTGCCGGAGTACTGTTCTATGCTGTGGTGTGCTGAGGGAGCAGGGCAGCAAAGAAGGACTCATCCAGGCTGGAATAACTAATCAGGAAGGCTGGCTCTGTGGTCGGCATGAAGCTGGACTCTCTGGTGACAGCGGCAGAGAAGAGGACATTAAAGAAACTGCTGGACACTATGGACAATGCTGGGCCTCCTCTGCATATGGACATAAATAACCAGAGGAGTCTGTTCAGCGACAGGTGGCTTCTCCCCAAGTCTGGGACCGACAGACTTAAAAACTCGTTTGTCCCACATACCATCAAACTGTTTAACTCCTCACTGGAGGGGAGAGGGAGGACAAAGGAGAGGGAGACAACTAGGCTGTAGTGTTTTTTTTTTTTTTTAACTGTGCAATATTTTTTTATATTCTTTTATATTCAACTGTGCAACAGTTGAAACAATAGTTGAAATGTGCAATTCACTGGTATTCCTGTTCCTATTTATCCCTATTGTATACTTTGTATTTATATGTCTCTGTATTTATATATGTGTATATATGTTATATTTCTGCTCATATTCTGCAACTTCTGCCGGTGCTGTGCTACTTAAAACTGCATTCCCGGAGGAACCCACCCAAGGGATTAATAAAGTTTTATCTTAGCTAATCTACTAAAACATTTTTGACAGATTTTTGAGCGCTGTGTACAACATAAAATACTTTTGTGGTCAGTAAGCATAACCAGAATTCATACATAAGGCACACTTTTGAAATGAAAGGATTTTATAGTCTGAAAAATATGATACTGAAAAAGTTCTTGTGCTTAAAGTTCTTTACTGAGCTGAAATTTAAACTTAAAATATCTCAAGATATATAAAATGAAAGAAAGTCAAAATTTAATAGTGCCATAAAGGCTTCGAACTGAACATCTCAATATCTGAACATCTTACCATTGGCACATTGGCGAATGTGCAGGTGTGGCCATGCATTGGATATTTGTTGGAATTCCCAACGTCATTTCCCCTTTCTGCACGTCTGTGCAGAGACTCGCGCGTGACACACAAATCGATTGAACAGCAACAGAGTCAAGGAGGCTATTTACGTGAAAAGGGAAAGACCATCTCTGAATCAGGAAGGGTACATCTGTCACCCTCTTCCAATGCTGTGATTGCAGCCATTCCCTAACTCTCTGTGAATGGTAGTCATGGCCATTGATCAGTGGTCTTTGATCAATGGTTGTTGAACGGTCCTAACAGTTTGCATATTATGGTACTGTCCTGTCTCCCCAATGTGATATTTGTGTATTGTATGTACGGTCGGCAAGGTCTGTCATTTCGGTTGTGGGCAACTGCAACTGACAAATAAAGGCTATCTCATCTCATCTCATGAGGTTGGGGAAACCTGCAGTCAGCTGAGACTGAAGAAGTCACTTGGATGAGTGACAAAACGTTTCTCCCACTGAAAACGTCCAGATGAACAGAATGAACGTTTTGAGAAATGTCACAATACAAGCTCATTTTTCTTTTTATCATCTGATTATTGAGGTTGTTTTTGTGTAGATTGTCTGAATAAGTTTGAAATAACAGCATAATTACTGTACTTTCACCAAAGAGTGTAGGTGTGGAATTATTTTTGCAGTCACTCTGGTGTCATTTTTATTTGTTGTCTGGTACCATTTTTTGCTTTTTCTTGTTCACAAGAGGTGTAAGTAGGGAAAAGATCATGGTTTGGCTTAATATCTCTATCCATGCTGTGTTGGCAGGGTGACGAGTCATGTCCTACCAAAAGTCATAAAAAAACAAAAGCATCTTTCAGATTTGCCCCTGCTTGAAGAAAGAAGCAAACAAAAACCTTTTATCATTAATGTGAATGACAGCTGAGGTCTCTGTGGTTATACAGATACTGTTGCCTGTGCATATGTGTGAGTGTAGCTGTAAATGTTTCAGATGTTCAGCAATATCTACTATGGCATCGTTGTGAATATTAACTGGCTCTTCATTTGCTCTCATTGTTGTCTTTTTCTTTCTTGTGTGTTTTTGTGTGTGTGTTGACAGTGAAGGTGCTTGCAAACATCCCTCAACATAAGAGCAATGCCAACGGCACAAGGCCTTGACCCCTCTCGGCCTCCTAGGATTCATCATGTCTGTCTTTCCATCCATCTATCCATGCTGCTCTCTGCTCCTGCTTCCTTCTTTCACCTACAGCCACCTTACTGTCTGTGGCTTTTTGTTTTGTTTGTTGTGTGGCTAAAACATTTTACAGGACACCAAAGTGTTACACAGCAGTTCACAGTAGGTACATGTATAAGGATTTGCAAAAGAAGTTAGAAAATAGGAAAAAAGGAGCTCAAGCAAACCCCTTATGATTAAAGTATAATTCGAATATTTGATTTCAAATGTACACGGCAAGTCTTCTCATGCTCAAAAGATAAATGTTTGCATATTTTTCCATTTAGTTAGTACAGTCCTGATCAAAAGTTTAAGAACACTTGAAAAAATGCAACAAGAAGAAATGGGAATAAAACAAAACATTTTTGAGCATGCAGTTTATTGAAAACAATGATTAAACTGAAATGTTTAGGACCACACCTCCAAAAATGCCCGTAAACCCCCAAAACAGAAATCAAAGTCCCAAACATGAACTCAGTCAGGAGTAGCTGCACCATTAATGATCACTTAAAAAATTTGTTGCAGCATGCTTGATGCAAGCGTTTCCATGACGTGAGTGATGAAAACAGCCGCACACAGATGAGGTATGGCGTTATTTTAGTGCCTCTATTCTGAGCGTGCGTAAAAAAATTTTTGCAAGCTTAACAGACGTCTCCCAAAACATTAGAGCACTTTTGCCAATATATGATGTCTTGATAAATCAAGCAGAGCATTTGACATTTACACAGTAACTTTCTCACATGAAAATATCTCAAAAGTATATTTTGTGATCCAGAAAGAGATATGTATATTTCAAACTCCCCCACTCTGCGTTCCTCCACCACCGCCTCGTTTGATGTTGTGGACAAAATGCATTCTGGGATATTTACCTGAGCTTAGCTACAGTAGCTAACGAGCTGATTGGAGACCAAAACAGCCAATCAGAATTTTTGCATCTGAGTCTGTGATTGGTTGGTTTTGTGGCACACTTATAACGGTGTACAGACAGTTGTGCATGCACGAAGCAGAGATGCTGTGAATGACCCACTGAGAGCAGGTCCACAGATGTCTGTGAGCACACAGAGCAGAGATCTGAGCAAGAGCAAATGGGACTGTTATTGCGTGTGTGTATATGGATAATCGCAAACACTGAAATACATTTCTTGCACGCAGAAATGAATTTTGTTCGCTCAAATTAAACTTTTCTTTGCTCAAAATAATTTTCTCCTCAACATGCAACATTTGCACTTTCAATTTTTTTTTACGCGCACTCAGAATAGAGACACTGAAGTAATGCCATAACAAGGGCCCTCAGTCATGAGGGATGTGACTTCTGGACATATCCAGTGGCCGTTTGACGCCCATCCACCTCCTGAAGCTCCATTGTTCCATCGAAGGAGAAAGCACCGTAACCCTCATGATCATTTAAGAAATTCCAAAGACTCTCTTACTGCATCCCCCATCAGCAGTGATGGCGTGCTGTGAGAGACCCCACTGCAGTTCAACAACCCGGCCATGTTCAAAAAGGAACGGGTTTTTTTGCCTTTGCCATCAGAACATCATGACAGTGTGACTACCTGACAGAAAATGACATTGAATCCACTTTGCACAGATTTGGCCTTTTAAAGAAACGTGGTCCTAAACTTTTGATCGGGACTGTTTGTTCAATCAAAGCTGCTTTAGCAACTTAAACTGTTACACAAGTAACCGTACTTCTTAATTCTCGTTTGATATTTTCATTCTGATTTACATGGCAGGAAATTAATATTCTTATTTTTAGGCCTCCCTTAGAACTTCTGTTCATATTTTTATCAATTAAAACTAAACAGTATTCACATGTTAATAGCTGAGATTAGCAAGAAGTGTAAAAATGAAGGTTAAAAAATATTGAGTTGGAAAGTGAATTTGCAAAGGACTTTTCTAAACAAAGACGATATCAAGTGCTTTATAGGAGGCTGATTTTATAGCTCAGCTCAAGAAACACATTCTTTCAGGACATTTATGGTGTCAAAGAATGGAATATGGTATCATCTAAATATCTGATCAATTGGGGCAGTATCGATCCTGCTACGAAATAAAGAAAATAACTTATGTGCAGGAACAGACCTTGCCACACGATAGATCAGAAAGATGCATTCACACAGAAAAACATTACCCTTTCTAACTTGAAAACATCTGTCTTACAATCATGCCAAAGCCTTGTTTGTTCAGACAAATGCATCTGTCTCTGTCAGAGGAATGACTTCAGCTGTCTTCAAGCATATAGATTGTTACACTGCAACCAAACGACCTTATTTGAAAGAGAAAGTTGAAAGATTCTGATAATCAGTGGGTGACTACATACAGACTGGCACTCATCTTAACCTATTCTCATTCATAGGCATACATGAACACACACACAGACACACACACACAAATAAGTACATTGTTTTCCTGAAATGTTCTGCCCTTCCTACCATCCCCCTCCCAGGAGAGGCGGCTCCCACCTCCAGTGCCAAAAAAGCCACCCAAGGGCCCCCAACATCACCCTCCTCTGGCCAGAGACCGATCACTGGAAAGCTCAGAGAAACAGCGGCAGGAGGCCAGGAAGCGCCTGATGGCCGCCAAGAGAGCGGCATCTGTGCGACAAAACTCAGCTACAGAGAGCGCTGACAGCATCGAGATCTACATCCCTGAGGCTCAGACAAGGCTATGAGGACACTGCCACAGGCACACAGGGTTGATACGCAGTACACACTATTCACACAGAACACAACAAATGTATGGTTGTCCACACAAAGGCAAATGGGTTTAACCACATCTGGATATATTATTTCATTATGCACAGTGCACTCTGAAGATTGATGGAAAATGTGCCCTTTCCCAATGTTCACCTGTCTCCTGACTGATTTAGTTACCCCCTAAATGTAACAAACTCATGGTTCACATGGCCCAAAACTTGGTCATGTTTAAACATTCTTTATAGCAGCAACATGGCAAAGAATGGCCATAAATTGGTTTTAAAATTTCACCTCATGTTCATCAGCTTTGACAGAATGAGTGTATAGTATGGGACACTCTCCTGACTGGAGTTTCACAGGTGTGATTTGTCTCATGATCAGGTGTTGAACCATAACACTAGTCTGACTTAACAAGTTTACATATCTACAGAGGAAGCAGGTCTTCTTCTACTACACTCATGTTCAAAAAGTGTCATCTTCTCTCATTAACTAAATTTCTCCAAACATTTTTCGTGGGATAATAGCTAATTTTATCACTGAATCAGGCGTCAAACAGATATTCGTATCTTCAGAGTCAAATATGGTCACTCCTGACTCCAAAGTAACAAAGGTGGTGATTGACAAAAGGGTGAATTCAAGGTTTTATAAGGGTAGCACAAAAACCAGTGGGTGAAGTCACTGTGGTTATGTCAGTTTGTTGCCATGTTGCATTGCCATAGTAACCCAGAATAGAAAAACTCATTCTAGAAAGCACATTTTATTTTATTTTATTTACATTTTTTTGTAGTCTGTGTAGATCTCACAAAGGAGACAGGAAAGCATGGGGTCAGCACCACTAAATGGTGATGCTATGAAATCCAAACTTTCATTCTTTTCATTGTTTAGGGTTATCAGCTGAACAGATTTGGTCAGATCATACAGGTGTCTTGTAAATGCCTTTTTAACTTGTACAAACATGTACTGCACAGACGTGATGGACAATCTTACATATTCACACAGAAATATAATAACCTTGTGTGACATGAAAATACCTAACATGCCACTCACACATAATGGACACATGAGTGCTCACAGGCAATTTTTTTTTAGGTCTTGTGGCTTTCAAGGTGATACATTTATACTGAAACAATGTTGGTGCTGAGGGAGATACAATTGTAGTCAGATGTTTACTTACACTCATGGGCATGAATGTCATAGTTATTTGGGGTTTTAATCATTTCTTTTATCTGTTCTTTTTGTAATGGTTGTACCACCAACATCTTTAATGGACTTAAAAAAACAAGAATTCGGTGCACAAGTTTGAATTTATTTTGGATTTTTACTAATCCACACAGGGTCAAAATTATACACAGAAACTCAAACACGTAGGTCTACAAATATTTGGTTAAATGTCCCCTTATCAAGTTTCACCATGACCAGATGCTTTTGGTAGTCATCAACAAGCTTCTGATATAATTTTGGCTGAGAAAACAGTTGTTTTGAAAGAGGAGTGAAAGAAGCCACCTATGTCCACTGTGAACGGCCATCTTTGAACAGATGCGTTGGCTTACAACACCAACTGTGTGCCATCTATAATGCAGTTTTGGATCCATTCAGTGTTTTGCCCAAGGATACTTGGGCATGAGACTGGAGTAGCCAGGGATTGAACCACCAGCCTTCCAATCATATATGACCTGTTCTTCCTCCTGAGGTACAACCATGATCCTGTCTGGATTAGAGAAAATAAAAAATCAAAATAAATTCAAACCTGCGCACTCAATTCTTTTTTACATTTTTTTTTTTAGTTTTCTAAAATAATTCCACCCTGGAAGACAAAGAAAGACAGAAACAGAATCATGAAAAATGTCCATGACATTTACACCCATGACGAGTTTTTGCAAACTTCTGACCACAGTTGTAACAGAGGATCTCGCAGTGATTTGAAGTTGCAGTGACGCTACAGTAGTTATGCACTGAAATTGTTCAGCTGATCACTCTTTACATGTGTTTACATTCACTGGCTAAAGACTGAGGTAAAATACTGAAATGTGTTTGGATTAAAACTGATAATGCCATTGATATAAGCTAACTTGAGCTGTTTAAAAATGAAAAAGGGTGTATCTTCTGTTGTATCATACCTTTTTGGACAGAGGGGTCTCAAAATTTAATTTTCAGTAGTCATCCAGTGATATCCATAGATACTATATTTAACCACAACTATTATGCTTTCCAAGCCAAGTAGCTAGTAGTTTTAGTGCCTGATCAAACGGTTAGTGAAAGCAAAGTTCAAGTGTAAGACTAATAGAAAAATCTGACAGCCAGTGATCCTGTGTGGGATTTTCACTCTGGACTTATACAAGAAATCCTCTAGCTTATGTTGCTAGGCCATAAAGTAGACTTTATTGTATTTGATTCTGGCTACAAAAGGCAACGAATTCATGAGCTTTTTCATCGTCTTGTGAACCTGACGGCAGCAGAAATTTTGATCTACAATGTAAAATACTCCTGTTGGATTAGTTGCAAAACTAAAATATAAGTTTGTATTTTAGGTTTGAAGAGAGATGGCAAGCCATTCACAATAATGGTTTGATTCTATCATGAAACTCTCAGAAGCAGCTGGTAATATATTCTTACTGTCATTTTTGCTACTGCAGCTTTTGACTGGTACTTCTGTCACTTCATTCATGAAGTGCTCACCTTTTGGTGTCCCACTCAGTGTGTCTTAAGTTGAGCCCAATGGGACATTTGCACCATATACAAAGTGAAAGTACTTGTGAATTCAGCTGCATTAGGAACTAAAATATTAGCCCATTTTAGCCAACAGGATGAGGAAAAGTACAGGCAGGAATCAAATGGTTCCAGCTGCTCTCAGTAAATTAGTCTTCAGGAGAGAATTCCCACTCAACAGCAGAATTCCATGTAATGGATTTTTGCAACTCAATTTTGGGCCAAATGCATCCCAATTTGCCTCATTAATTAGACTTTGTGTGTAATTGCACCTCATGAATACTTTTCTTAAAGTTTGGTGCATCATAACCCTGATGATGTCATCAGGTTTATCATAGTTTAGGCTGGTTAAAAACACACCGTTCTGTGGTGTTAACAAAGAGACTCTTTCAGGTAACATCATGGCAAACATAACATCCAGCAGTGTCTGACACTAAGGGGTAAGAGTTTGAAAATCACACCCATGTTGCTTTGATTTTGACTGTTTTGCCTCTTTTGAATTAAAATATGTGCAGTGCCAAAGTCTTGGAGTACCCGTTTACTGCAGGACGGAAAAACACATTCAAGTTTATTAAACTCATTAAGTTTGGACTGATCACATTTTGTGTGGAGACTTCTCCTCGAACAGAAATAACTTTGGTCAAAGAGGCGAACACTCAGTACTGATGTGAAACTGCTGCCTGTATTGGGATATTTTGACCTGGGTACCAAAATGCCATAAGAAGACATTCCAAATTCATCTGGGTTTTATGTGTGACTGCCTCAGACGCTGCTTCATCAGTGACAAAGGAAAATGTTTAGGGCCAAGCTGATTTTCTCTGAGCCACTTCATGTTGTTAAACTGTGATAATGACATTTATACTACTACAACCGCTATGTATACCAACATGTATCTATTAACAAACTGCCATTCATTTCTTCAACAATCTGGAAATCATAAGTAGGATTCAGAGAATTCTACTGATGATTCTAAGATAATAATGATGAAGTGTTGTTAATGAAAGTATTCTGTATTATTTTCTTCTTTTGTAATGATGAGGTGTGTGCGTGTGTGTGGTGCAGGAACGTAATTTTGTACAGGATTTGATTACCTCTGTGTTTTAATGATAATGACAGTGAGCCATATTCACCATAACATACCTTTCTTATCAAGAGGAAAGGGCCATACCACTGCAGATTGAATATGCTTTGGATTTTTCGTTTTTACATTTGACAGAATCATTTCTTTTGTATTCCAGTAGCAAGCTTGCCGTCTGTGAGTTTGGGGAGACGTGTCGAGTGGAGACAACATGACACAAATGTGAGCAGGAAGCAGGGAGACGTACATTTTTTAATGTCCTATATTAAAATTTGGAAGTTTCTCAAATTAAAGTGTTGGTTGGACATGCAGAAATAACTGCTAAATAAGAGCCAAAACTTGAAACCAAGATTATTAAAATTGAGGCTATGAAGCATAAAAAAAATGTTAAAGAACTATTGAAGCTCAGGGCTGCCAGAAAAAAAAATCTAAAGAAAATATCATTTTCTGTTTTGGGGGTATCTTCACAAAGAGTCACTTCCAGGTTGCTTTATGGGAAACTCCATCAGTAAACAATCCCAGCCAGCAACTAAGGCCCAGGTTTACTAGGCAGGACAAACTAACATAATCTCACAATTGCAAAAGATGTGCTGAAGCGAGCAGCATGTTCTGTGAGTGATTTGCCAACATTGAGCTAATTCACTGGCAGTACAAGTTGATTACAATAATGACAACCATTTGGTTTAGAGAAGTGCAAATTAGCAGGTCAGAAATGAGAAAGATATCAGATATGTTAAACTATATGAAGAAATTCACAAGAAGCTCCAATGACTTTAATGATTCTCTAACAGGAAAGAAAAAAAAATACTGATAAAACTGATAAAACAAGCTGGAGTTGCTCAGGAAAGTCCTTCTATAACTGAGCAGCCCAAACAGCAAACACTCAGTCATGTTCTGTCTCTAAGCATGAAGTGGGAGCAATTATCACTGATTAGGATTGCTTGCTTCAAACTGGTTTGTGTGAAGACAGCAGTTCCAATATGCATCCTGGAGGCAGAATCATTTTTTTGATATGTTATAAGAATTTATGTTTAACTAAAACTAGAAACTTAAAATAGATCTGACAAAAGGAATGAACTAAAATTGAATAAATAATACAGAGGCAGTATTAATATTTGTTAGTCTGGTCAAATTACATCACAACTTGCCTAATGAGACTTTGATGGATGTGTTTTTAAGACTCTTTAGGAGCGAGTCACTGCTTCATAAAAATCTGTGTTTTTATTGTAATACCTATTTTGATTCTTGTTTCTGATATATGCCTGCCATACAATAATATTTAAAAAGACTCAAATTAACGCCTGAATAAATAGAAACTAAAAAACTCAAAACATGTTCAAGCAATTAAAACTAACTGGAAACTAAAGTGACTTAAGTTAAAAATTAAATAATAATACTAATTAGGAAAAAAAACAAAGCTATAAAAATTCTGGTTTATTAAAAGACTGAAATATAAGCATGAATCATTAAAGTGAAGAAAGTGATATCCCTCAGGTGGTGGACGCAGCACTGGGTCACCTGAAACGTCAGGTTAGAATCAAGAGGACTGATGACACCTATTTTGTAAATATTTCGTTTAATTTTACTAAAGAAATTGAAAATAGCTGTATTTTAAAAACTAATAGTTTGTAAGAATAAAGAGGTTTGTTGTGTCTGTGGTCTTTGCTGAGAGAAAGAGTTGATGGTCATTGAAATGAAATGTTTTTCTATATAGTGTGGCCAAGTAGCAGCATATAGTTCAAAATTAAATGGGAAAAGAAATTAAATTTCCAATTTTAGTTTTATGTATGTTTTTAGTTTGTTTTTTTTTTTATTTGAGCAGTTCTGGACATTCATACAAGGCAACTTTAGGTGTGCTGATGCTGAACATCTCTGCAGCTCCAACCAGTGGTGGATTTGAGCTCCATGATTCTCTGTGTTTTTTCCTCAGGAAGGAACGAACAGGACATTTTTAAAATCAGGGTCTCCCAGACATGTTGATCTGTTAATCAAAGTCTGTGTGTGTGTGTGTGTGTGTGTGTGTGTGTGTGTGTGTGTGTGTGTGTGTGTGTGGGTGTGTACTC
>VUQR01010137.1:0-16458 GCA_015108515.1 Hemichromis elongatus | reverse complement strand
TTTGGATGTGTATCATTTGTATATATATATAAAACCATTTCAAAGATGCATTGGATGCAAGGTCTCTATAAAGTGCTTCCCGGGTCTCTTGTTTTCTATGTTGGGCCTTCCCTCTGTACGGTCTGGTAGCCTCATAGAGTCATTCTGTAAATTAACTCTACTTATCCCTGCAACCGATTTCTGGTGTTTGTACAGAAAATGATAAGGGTGTTTCATAACGCATGCAGACACAATATTAGTACTTACAAATCTATATCTAAGTTGAAAACATGTATTTGGTTTATTTATGATCTTATTTATTGATTTTCTAAACTATGAAATTCTGTTGAAGTGGTCTGTCATGCTTTTATGATCTTATGTTGTATTGTAGAGAGATGATTATATGTCCATATCTATTGATCAGCCCATAATAAAATAACTATTGACTCTTCTGTGACTGATCTCTATTTACAACAAATCACTGATCAGATTGTGTAATTAATCCCCATGGTTGTGTTGATATCGTTTGTAGACATCAGAGAACAGAAAAGAACCTTCACAGGTGATCCAACCTACTTTATTAGCAAAGACATAAGACCAAATTTACACACACACACACATTGAATTCAACTAAATTTTGTTCAATTCAGTTGTAATTATAAAGTGCCGAATCACAACAACAGTTGCCTCAAGGAAGCGAGCATAAAAAATAGAGGAAACCCCAACAGTAATATGTCACCCTTAAGCAAGCACACTGGCAACAGTAGGAAGAAAAACTCTCTTCCATCAGGAAGATGCCTCCAGCAGGTAGGGGCAGCCGTCTGCTGTGACGCGTGAAGGGAAGGAGTCTATGAGATATGATTCAAACAAGTGCAGTGCAGTAACTGTAATACCTGAGCATGCTCTATCTGCTTTAATAAGGTATTATGGTCAATAGTATCAATGCTGCTTTTAGCTTAGCTTAGGATAAGCACAGAGACGAGTCCAGTGTCAGAGGCCAAAAGAAGATCGTTTTCAGTTTTCCTACTTTATGATTTATATTTCTAGTTCTATATTTCTTGTGTTTCCCTCATTGTACTTTGTACATTGTAGAGTACGTACTAGTTTTACAAGGCGCCATGGACCTGCTCTCTCTGGCTCAGAGACAAAAAGCTGCCTCACTCAGGCAGTAAACATGTCACAGAAACATGGTTTTAACATGATTGGTCAAAACAGGGTGGCCTTGGGTCTGATGTTGGCTCGCATTTCTTCTTCTACAACTTTCTGGGCATCTTCTATTTGGAGATGACACTTTTACAAGCAACACTTCAGTTACCATGACAGCCACCTCTTGTGCTCTGGCCTGGCCTGTGATTTAAAGACGATTCATAAGAGCAGCTTTATGACCGATGCCACATTCCTGTGAGGTGGTCTTCTCACTGATTATGTTTGCCAGCATCAGAGTGAATCCACGACCATTCTACAACAATGCTAATAATGAGACATTAGTACAAAACAAATCCCATCAGTGGCTTTCTGTTTTATTGTATTATGTTCAGTTTTGCTTCACTTGTCTCATCAGTCTGATTCTGTCCAGCTGTGTATTTAAGTCCTGAGTCTCCCTCTGTTCTTTGTTGTGTTAGCCACTCAAGCGATGCATTCCTGTGTTTCTTGTGAGTTAGTAGGGTAAGTAAGTAAATAAGGTTTATTTACAAAGTGCTTTACAATAAAGAAGTAAGTATACACTAAATTAAAATAGTAATGAAGACCAAATTAGGCTTTCTGAAGAACTGAAACGTGTATTGAAAAACAATCCGTTACTCGAAGCTTTTGTTTGAGGACATCTGGTGGCCAAAAATATTCAATTCAATTCAACTTTATTTATATAGCGCCAGATCACAACAACAGTCGCCTCAAGGCGCTTTATATTGTACAATACATAAGAGAAAACCCAACAATCATATGACCCCCTATGAGCAAGCACTTTGGCGACGATGGGAAGGAAAAACTCCCTTTTAACAGGAAGAAACCTCCGGCAGAACCAGGCTCAGGGAGGGGCGGAGCCATCTGCTGTGACCTGTTGGGGTGAGAGAAGAAAAGAACAGGATAAAGACATGCTGTGGAAGAGAGACAGAGATTAGTAGCAGGTACAATTCAATGCAGAGAGGTCTGTTAACACAGTGAGTGAGAAAGGTGACTGGAAAGGAAAAACTCAATGCATCATGGGAATCCCCCGGCAGCCTACGTCTATTGCAGCATAACTAAGGGAGGATTATAAATATGAAGAGCAGCTTGAGTCTGCCCACTCGTCAGAGCGGAATTGACAGCTTCTGGCTGATATCAGGCTGGTGGTGCTTTCAACGTGTATTTTTTTTGGGGGGGGGGATAATTATTTTAATAATAAATCATATTGATGAATAAACCTTCCTCCAATGTTCAACATGATCTTATAATAGGTTGGGGTTAGCTTGTGCCGTGAGGTTCCTGCCTAGTTGGCATGATTATGCAATGAACCAGGACACAGGCACATTTACTTCTATAACTTCTATAATTCTAATTATATGCGTTGTGTTTTTCTTATGTCTGTCTATTTTAGACCTGGGAGCAGAATTGCTGCCGAAATGATTTTATTTAAGAAAAGGCAGAGCGTCCTCTCTTCCTGGCTCCATGTTGCTGATTATGTCGTACACTGGTTTCCTATCTCTCGCGCAAAATCACCACCCAATCACACCACAATTATCCAATTCCTTCTAACCGTTGAATCAGAAGCAGTGACGTGCCTAATAAAGCGTCAGACATCAATGAAAATGTGACTCTGTTTAGACAAACCAAGCCTCAGCAGTGTTTCTGAAGCAGTGTGATGATTTTTTTTTTTTTTTGACATAATGGGCCGGAGCTTCAGCTACAAAGGGGCCATCACTATAAAATAGCATAAAGAGGTAAAACTAAATGAAAGCAAGCCTGCACCGGTGGGGTTTTTTTCTTTTTAAGTGAGAAAAAAGAAAGAGAGCTAAATTCAGATAAGAAAGACAGTTTAGGAGAGGAAGAAGAAAGGTTAGATTTAAAGGTAAGAACTGCTCGCCAAGATTTGATAAACTGTAAAGGTAAAGCTTGCATATAAGTCATGTTTTTAAAGCAGATCATGGATCTGTGCATATGACATTGTTGTTTTTTTTCATATTGTGAAACCAACTGCAAAACAAACTGAGGTAGATGTATATGATTTTTTATATTTCTATGTGTCTGATGATGTTGACAAAACCTGTGCACTTCTCCAGCAAAAATATAAATTATTAAAAAATGTTACACCTGGGATATTGTACCAAAACATGGTGAGACGGCCAAAACTTTGTGTAACAATTATATTTAAATATGTTTTTGAAAAATCAAAAAATACTTTTTAAAAAAATGAAAAGCTGTTTTTTCCCTAATCTAATCTAAGGAATCACTCAAGTACTTCCTACAACTATGGATGTTTCAAAATAGTCTGACTTTCTGGCTCCAGGTTTACATGAATATAGGAGAGGTTATTACATCGTCAGACTGTTGGGCATCACTACATATTTGGTGAGACGAGGGAGTGAAAATGCAGCCTTCGGCCTGAATCCGGAAATTGCGTTTTCCCCACTAACCACATGATGGCAGTATTCAACTAAGAGTTAAGTGACTCTGCTCTGCTGCAGAATTACCCTGACTGTCCTCCAGAGGGATTAGCGCAGCACAGAAAATACTGCATCTCCTGTCCATTACGAGTACATGAGTTAGAGAAAGAGCAGAATACAAACGCACATGTAGAGCTCTGAATTTGTCTTAATACAAAGTGCAGGCTGCACTAAATATTACAGATATCTAAATGTATCTGTTTGTTTAGAGATTAAAGAATATGACATCCATGCGTCGTAGCAAATAGTCATGTCAAGTTAATTACATATGCATTGTTTGCATCTCTGCCATTGATGTAAAGAAAAATGATTACAATGTCCTTACAGAAGGCGTTCTGTTTGCTATTGAAAATGTGTGTAAATGCTACAGTTTTTAAATATGTGGTGTACCCCACAATATGTATTTTACAGCAGTCAGATGTCTTTGTTTTCTCTCGCCAGAAAATACCAAGATTGGTAGGAGCCCCGCTGGTGCCCTTTTCTAACCATAGATGAGAGCAGGTCCACAATGAGTACATGCAACAAACATGAAGGAGTCTTGAGATGCTGAGGCAAACATGCTGTACCAAGCTTTGAGCACAGCTACCATCCTTATGGTGCCTGTTTCTGACAATTTGATGTGAAAATACACATGTAAGATTAAAAAACTAAGCAGTTAATTTACATTTACCCTTTCTATTATCCAAAGCATATTATACTCTGTGTTCACAGTGGTAGATCAAGTTTACTGCAGCTTTCTTGAATTATGCATCACTCTGTTTGGTGCTGCAGACTCAGATCTTACAGAGTCAAGCAACATAATCTGAGGTTATTTAACAGATTTCATAAACATGACAAAGGATCTCCCAAGCTAAACAAAAATGAATTTAACCCATTCAAAAATCAGTAGATCCCAGAACCTATCAGAAATTACAATCAAAGAAATCCTACTGTAGGTTCCAGGGAAATAACCCTGTAATCCTTCAATTTAAAAAAGATGTCATTAACATATCTTTAATGTCCTTACATGTGCATTTAGAAGTAGGACTGAGCCTGTAAGGCTACTTTGACAGACAAACTGACACTGAGAAATCTTTTTTAATCTTCTCCAATCCTTCTTGTAGCCATCAACAGCCTCCAGGCAGAGTTGTACTCTCTCCTGTCTCCTGACATCTTAGTCTGCCTCTAACATCAGATTAATGCCCAAATCAATTAGAGTTACAGTAGATGAGTCCTCGACCCCCACCCTCAAAGACTGTTTTGGGTTATAATAAAGTTGCCATTCCACTTGTTTAGTGATTAAAGAGGTGGCCTCGGAATCACATGGTTGCTTGATACTGTCTAGAAGTGAAACAGTGTATACTTAAACATGGACTTGAACTTACCATTTGATCACAAACGCAATTTCATGTTTAGTCAAGCAAAACAAACAGGGCCGCACCTGAACTGTATCTATCATGCTACTCAATTAAGTTCCAAAATAAGTTTTACTTCGACTAGAGATAAGTGTGACATCCTTATTGTGCATACTGTTCAAATAGAAAACATCAAACCAGAGATGCTTGACTTCTTGGTGTAACTCACATACACATGACTCATAAACTGGAGATGACATGGCTGTGCAATACCTCATCAGGTCCCCATTTGGCCTGGAAAAATATTTCCTCATGTGTTTATACACCACTAACACATGTCATTCAATTTCTCCCATTGTTTGTGTTTTGTCCTTTCTCCTCTCCTTTGTCTCTTTGTCTGCTCGTTCCCCTCACCCCCAACCAGTTGCAGCAGATGGCTGTCTCTCCCTGAGAATGCTTGTATTTGAGGTTTCTTCCTGTTAAAAAGGAGATTCTCCTTCCCACTCTTGCCAAGTGCTAGGAGATCATCTGTTGTTGGGGTTTTACTATTTTAGAGTTGTCTGTCCATGCGCTGTTTCCATTCTGATTACATGTGATGGGATTCTCAGGCCTCCTTGGTGCTTATGCAGCAGCTCACGTGCTGAAACCTTGTGACCTGCTTTTATCACTGTGTACATATATACATGCTTGATTTTGTGGGATGGAAGGAGAGACACAGAATGGTGGTAATAAAGATATATCATAGACTTTAATGTGTGTTTGGTTTGCAGATGTGTAAAAATGGTACTGCTTCACATAGCATTTCTTTTTCACAGTATCTCAATTGAGCATGATTAGATCTGATTTTTCTATTCCATCCACAGGGGGCCTGGAGCCTACCCCAGCTGTCTTAGGACGAGAGGCAGGGTGCACTGTGCTGCCCCCTTGATTTTTCTATTGTCATTAAAAATAGTTCAGAGTCAAAGTTTGTCTTATCTGAACAGTGCACGTGTAAGGCGCAGACGGCAACCACATTTTTAAGAGACTTAAACTGGAATTTGTACCAATTTACTGGTTAGCCTAAGCTACAGATACGTAAACTTTCCTTTATCTATCCTATTAAAAACATTAAAAACAGAGTAACAGTTTGTTTAGTTTCTAGCAGGAGACTTTTGCAGTGAGGACAAAACAACTCACAAGCAACACTTGAATCCTTGAATCTTACAGCGAGCAGACATGTGGAGTCTAATTTTGCTGCGTGTGCTTTTTTTTCTCTTGTGGTTTCAATAGATGCATTTCATTATAAAATTCCTCAGAGTTTGTTCTGTCATACAGAACAGGCTTTTGATAACAAACAGGCTGTTAATCCAGTATGGCTACAGGTTTCTTGCTGATTTCCCCTGTATGAGAAGGACTGCATAAATAAATATAAGTACAAGTGAAGTGAAACTGAATTTATTTTTCAGAGGCAAATGAACAACAACCCTTTGACGCAAAGGTTGTTCTAGATCCACGTCACGTACGGTGCTGAAAGACTATTTGCCTTCTTCCTTACACTTTTTTTCACATATCACACTTCTGTCTTTATGGCAATGACTTTTTCACACACAATCAGATGTTTGGACAACCATTTCTTTATCTCTCAACAAATAAAATCATTTATAAACTGCATTGGTGTGTATATTTGGCTTATCTTTGACTAATGTTAAAATTGGTTTGATGATCTCACATTCAATAATAAACTGTGACTATTATTCCAAAACATAAGAAACCAGAAATCAGAATACTCTTTCACAGCACGGTGCCCCAGAAATCTAGTACACAATCCCAAGAACCAAAGTCAGCTCTTCAGATGAGCCACCTCAGCCGTGTCCCATCCTCAGGAGCAGGTCCTTTACTAATTGTGAAGTTGGTGGTTAAATTCCTGCCTTCTAAGTCTGCATGGAAAGCTAACCTTGGGCAGAATATTGATTATTGAATATTGAATATTGATACACTGTTATGTGTTCAACAGAGTGTCAGTGTTGAATAATGTATAATAAGGGTGCTTGTATGAATGAGATGTGTTTCCAAGAAGTAGTCCATTTCACATTATTGTAAAATAGCTAAGGTCATGAGTCCAAATTCTTGCAGTACAAAAAACCTTCAATAATACTAAACAAATGTCGTAAATTGTTGTATTTGAAAATGGTTAGTTACATTTTCTGTTGATTAAAACAAAGTGAAATCACATTATGGTCGTCACATTTCTTGATCAAATGCCAGGTTATGGTAAATGTCAATATCAGCTTGTATAAATAAACTGTTTTAAAAATACTGAAATCCTCAAAAATGATGCAGAGGACATCGTCCATGTCTCAAGAATGTTAAAAAAGAAAAAATCTAAATGCTACATTAAGACAGAAGAATCTAGTGTGACACCTTATGGATTCCACATTTGCAACAAATGATTGTGATGAGGTAATAACTCCAACCAAAATAGATCTCCAAACGGTCTAAGCCGGGGAGGGATAAAAGCAGCTGCCTTCAAATGGGTAAAGCAAAGGTTACGGCCATGGTTGAAGATACTGATCAAGTTGTTAAATTAATGCTAAGTAAATCCCATTAATTTGTTTTAGTCATCCAGATGGATAATCCCCTGTAGGAAGAGATTACAAGGATTAAGCACTGAATCATTGTGCGACAGGATTAGCTCCACACATTCATCTGTCACAGCTCACTTTCTGGATTTCTTTTTCACCTTCAGCAGGCTGCTCATAGGCACTGCGGCACCAAGACTATAACACATGTACAGTTTGACAACAGACACAAAGAATGAGTTTGATTAGGCCTGATAATTTTACTTAAAATGATAAAATTGTTAAAGTTTCTGTTTAAAAATGTTTTAAATGATCATTTTGAAATAATTTGAACAATTATTGAAATTATCCCGACAGCTCACAGAAGTGACTGAAATCATGTGATGTATAAATGGATAAACGCAGAAGAGGCAGCTGAAAGTGATTCTTCTTCAGATCCAAACTGTTTCTTAATAAAAAATGTTTGTTCTGTTCTGTTCTAAATTACATCTTTCTTGGAAACTTAAAAGTGTTAGAAAAAAAAATAACCCCCCCACAAATAATAATAATATTGATGATTAAATAGAGACTTGACCGTTTTTAATAAAAAAAAACTTTAAAAAAAACTGTTTTTATTGCGGCTTTTGTTTAAGCTGGCTTAAAGGACGTTTAAATAATAATAATAATAATAATTTTTTAAAAAGTCTCTGACTCATAATAATCTTTTCTAAACGCTGGAAAAGGAGGCGAGTCATGTGTTTAATTTTGGTATCTGTTTTAGATTCTGTTAGGTTTACGTCACGAGCAGGTGCGCGTTTTTCTTTTGTTTTTGTACACCCACCACTCCTCGCGTGCACAACGTGATCGGTGTGGCCGGTTTTTAATGCACCGTCCAATCTGCTGCATGCTGCAGACCGAGGGACCGCATGGGAACTTGAACACTTGCTGCGCTCGCGCAGGTCGGCCCGCTCAGAGCCACTCTGCGTTTATCAATGACTTTGCGTGGAGCGCGCGGTCACGGCGCGTTAAAAACCTGCACGGTTCATCATTTGGTTTTCAGCAATGGGAGGGGTGACACACACACACGCACACACACACGCTTTTGTAGCATGTCAGTACAAACACACAGGCACTGTTGTCTTACTGACAAAGTGGTAATCATGGGGTGTCCGAGAGGGAAGACTTTTTTTCTCTCAGCTAGCGAGACACGAGCAAATTCCAGAAGCCGAAACTCAAAAACATGTGAGCAGCCAGATATCATTAAAGCACTGAGTAGAAATTTCGTTTCGTTTCACGTGAATTGCCAAAGAAGATCGGGCTTAATGGAGAGAGGTGAAGTTATACTAGAGAACTGGCTGCAGGTCTTCGTTTGTTCACACATTTTTACAAACGCCTCTTTAAAAGCAAAGCTTAACGCAGCCTTATTTCCCTTTTAGAATTCGCGTAAAAGAGCTGTGACTTTCGGATCAGCAGGCCCACGTTTAACGTAGAAGCTGAGCGCGCGCGTCCTGTAGACGAATTTGGAGGATGCGTGTGCGGGCGTGTCGGGCCACAGCTTCATCACCCGGACAGCAACACTGTCTCATTTACAACGCGACGTGTTGCACTAAGGGCGATGAGGACGCAAGTGGCCTTCTTCCCACGGCCGCGGCTCTCCATCTCTCCAACGACGTCCACACACGCAGTGCGCGCGCACGTAGCCTGCCTGCAGAAGGTCCTTTCTGTCCGCAGAACAAAGTGAGTGCCTGTAGTGAATGGCGTGAATAGACGTGCATTTACAGACCGGCAGGCAGTCTTCTTCGGTACACCGGGGTGCGCTCATTTGTCGCGTGTGTCAATGAGGCGCGCGCTCCGGGGCCCACCACTGTGCTTTTATTTGTCAACCAGTCCTCCCAGTCAAACCCGTACTGGCTGGCACAAGTGGCGCATCGACCACTCTGCTGGTGCACGTATTTACCGCGGCAGCGCTGCCCACTTACTGCTGGATAAATGACACAGCCGCGAGCGCGCACACGGTTTCCCCTCATTGTTCGCGCGGGAATAGAAAACGTACCGAAACCTGCCAGAGTTCAATTTCTGAAAAAGCTCACCAAGTACAAGCCAAGTATTTGTGACCGTCTCCCTGTAACTCCCCCCAAAAAGAAAGACTAAAAGTGACTTTCAGGTGGGGCCATAAATTCAGTATGGTGGAAAAGGGTATTATTGTGATTATTATCGCTATCCTGTGCTTGGCTGTAACACACTGCCTGCCTGTCTGTTTTATTGACAGTTAAAACAATCTATTTTAATTGAAATTCATTGAATCAAAATTGACTTTTAAGGAAAAAAATTATAACAACAACAACAACTATAAATAATAATAATAGGTTGTTTGTCTCTCTGTGTTACAACAGAATGGCCACCTGTACCGGGGTTAACCCGCCATTCGCTCTAACTGAGCGAAAGGCGGGGTAAAGCCCCCCGAAGCCTGATAAGGTAAGCGGAAGAACACTGATTCATGGATAATAATAAAAAATTGTAGATATCTATTTGAATACTCCCCCTCATTGGTGGCGTTACCACTGCGCGCGCCTGTTGCACAGTAGCCAGTCATAGAGCTCATAAATGTTGCTGCTCATCATCTTCTAATACTTGTTATTTTCTAATTGTGATTCTTTAATTAGACACCGAAAAAACAATTAAAAAAATAAAAGGGCCTCACTCTAACTGCTTAATTGCGACGGTTTAAGATGCTAATTTGCGTAGTTTATGAAACAACAAATTTTTTTATAACCGTATAAACTCCTGCGTTTTCTTTGTTGTTTACAGGTGTCAGCGTAGGGCTGTTGAGTGCGGCCCAGCTTGTGGAGCTCAGTTGAGACGTCAGAGCCAGCTCGGACAGCAGGGACAAGGGGCGTGGTTTGGGGGACTATCTCGAGGTGCGCCTCGCGGACCGAGCTGTGATTGGTTGGCCCGCCTGGCAAACGGCACGCGACTATGGATGTCGCTATAAAGAACCCTCGCGTGCCTGTTCTTCAGCTAAAAGTTCAGCTAGTGCGGAACGCGAGCACTGTGTCAAAGGAAAGACAGGGTGTGATTGTTTCCGCAGTAACAGCAGGAAGAAGACAAACATGGACGGCGTGCTGGACCCTTTCTCTGGACTCGATTCTTTCTCCTCCCCTCCTTATTTCGACGATGACGAGTTTTTCACCGACCAGTCCTCTCGAGATGGACACTTGGAGACTGATGACTTTCTGGATGACGAAGTGGACTTCCTCTCGGGCCATTTTCAAGACTATTACAGCAAAGACGGCGGCAGCAGAGCAGCGCCTCACGATGGAGACTACGACATTGGCAACCTGTCCTTCTCCTCTTCGTCCTCCGTCTTCTCCTACGGCTGCGCAGACAGCACGCCGGAGCTGTCCCCTCGAATGGGCCACCACGGCGGCCCGTTGCTGAAGCGCAGGAGGCGGATGAGGTCTGAGATGGAGATGCAGCAGCTGAGGCAAGCGGCCAACGTGAGGGAGCGGCGGAGGATGCAGTCCATCAATGACGCGTTCGAGGGCCTACGCTCCCATATCCCCACTCTGCCCTACGAAAAGAGACTTTCTAAAGTGGACACTCTGCGGCTGGCGATCGGCTACATCAACTTCCTCGCTGAGCTCGTGCAGTCTGACCTTCCTATTAGAAACTCCAGCAGCGACATGCATGCGCAGCCCAAGAAAGTAATCATCTGCCACAGGGGAACAAGTGAGTGCGCCTCTGTTTTTACCTTGGACCTAATGGAACCAAGCCTGTCTTTATGCGCATAATAAGAGCGTGAGCGCGTCTAATGTGCATCAAACAATGTCAGATTTATGGGGACACGATGCAAAAAAAGCAAAGCAAAGCAAAAAAGTTTTTCGGAATTAAAAAATAAATAAATTCAAAAATAGTATTTACTGTGTGTAGAATGTATACATCTCCTCCACGATAAAACGAAAAACAAACAAGAATGAAAATTTTATTTTATTTTTTTTATTTCCCCCTCCAGGGTCCCCCTCTCCAAGCGATCCCGACTACGGCCTGCCTCCGCTGGCCGGTCACTCGCTGTCTTGGTCGGATGAAAAGCAGCTCCGGGAACAGAACATCATCCGTACCGCAAAGGTCTGGACACCGGAGGACCCCCGAAAGCTGCACAGTAAACCGGGCCTCACAGACATCGAAAACGAGCCTCCCTTCAACCTGGTGGCCTGAACAGCAGCACAGGCCATGTGCCATAGAAATGTGAAGACTGTAAAGTGTATCACGGTATTGTCTGTTAATGTGAAAAGGAGCAGCATGTGAGCTGATTTTACAGTTTTACATATTGGCTTCAGTGCTGTACATATTTTATCATGTTGATAATTTTATTTTTGTAATTCAAGCAGCTGGCAATCATGTATTTATTTTGTTCTACATGTTATAATATATGTTTTAATTTAAATGTACTGTAAGAGAAAATGTATTTTTATATCGGTGTACAATGATTTATATTTATATGCGCTCTTCAAATAAAAGAACCAACTGATGAGAAGACTATTATTCATATTATCATCATTAGTAGAGTAGTGTGTTAAACATTTCTGTGTTCATAGAAGATGAAAATGTGAATGTAGATGTTTAAATGTGTGTAGCGCCGTTCTTACTGAAACCGTCTCAGGTTTGCTGCATATAAGTGTGTGCTCTGGGAGCTGCGCCTTTGGATCGTCACACTTAAGGTGTGTTTTGTAGAGAGAAGCACAAATGTGTCCATTCTTGAAGTAGTTGACAGTCCAACCAGTCGCAGTTTTATTGCTTGTGTGCCCAAACTTTTTATCGTCATATTTTAAAAATCAGCGAGAACTCTCAAAAATAATAACACATCTATAAAACACACACACACACACACACACACACACACGCGCGCGCGCGTGTTAGTAGATGAATGGGTGAGGGGAGCATTCTTCTTGCCGTGGAATTGCGCAGTGGCGGCTGGAAGCTAACACTCTTTGACCTGAAAGTATGATTGAGTGAATGAAAGAAAAAAGAAGCGCACTCTAATGCTGTGACATAAATATGCTAATGAATGCTAATGAGGCGCACTGTACACTCACAGCAGCTGAAGGTGTTTAAAGCGCACGCGGGCGTGCAGCAGTATGGTGGGAAAGTAGTGAATACTCTGTGTGCTGCCAGGTGCTGTCGGGACAGATTTTCCCGTGGTAGCGGCATCCCAGGAACATGTGTCCCCACGGCCTTCTCTGCGGCCGCCCCCTCTGTTGACACGCCGGCGTATATATGAAGCATGAGTGACCAAAAGCTGACGCACACAGGCTGAGGAGGACCCGCTGCACCTGCAGCAGAGCAGGTATGTTTGTTTCTTCTTCAGCTGAACAACTTTTTCTTTCAGTTTTCCTCTTTTAACGACAGTCCCGCTGTTTCTCTCAGCCTCTGTTCAGCAGATTTTCCACTTCATCTGTGTCTCCGACAGCAGCGTGTAATCCTGCTGCAGCAATTAGAAAGTCAAATGTTAGAGAGTCAATGCAACTTCACCTCCTTGGCAAGAGCTGCAGGTCCGTTCAGACGATGTAGTCTCGCGCTCCTTTGTGCCGTTCGCGCTTTTTAGTGGCGTAACGCAAAGCGCGTCTCAGTGTCCTTTGGTGCGGTCGCGGCCAGGCTTAAATCCTCCCGGCTATCTTGTCACTCCGACTACACGCTTGGCGCGGAAAGCTTGATTTCCTTTCGTTCTGCGCAGGCCTGAACTTTCTGAGCCACAAACAGTGATTTGGTTGAGACAGGATCTGCAGACTGAGCGCAGCGCGCTCTTACAGCACGCAGCTGCAGACCAAGCACTGCAAATCGTCCCAGGAAGAAACGATCTGTCCGACAAAAATGATTTCTAAGAATAAGAAAGAATTCAGAAAATAACCAAATGCTTTCCAGACTTTCAACTTTTAAATCAGTCACAAACGGTTTCCATGGCAGACCCATTTTCTGCGACGAAAAGCCATCGACCTGCAAAGATGGTTCACTAAAACAAACGCGTCATTAGTGCTGAGATAGGTGGCTAGAAAAAAACAGATCCATTATTTCTATTGTACACTAATTCATATTTTTAGCTATGATTTGATAGCTCGCTTACTTTGAATCTGTAAGTTGAATGTTGAAGGTTTGCAGGGCTTCGGTAATTCTAATAAACACAGCCCCTGCTGTAATAGATGACGCGATGCTACACAGAACACTGTTAGTAGTTTTTTGTTTACTTGAGGGAGTTTTCGCCAGGACATTCATGAGTGAGCCGTTATTCTCCTGGCTTTGCGTCTGCTAAGATCATGTAATGGCCTAATCCAGCAGACACTGTTACGCATCGGTGACTGTGAATATTTATTTTATGGCACCGAAGGTTGAAAGTCAATAAACAATAAATGAAGACTGCTGCCAGTTTATAGCGCTGTTCAAAAGGGACACCAGTGCGGAGCTTTAGTTTACCAGCACTGACCGACACAACAATAAAGAGAGAGTCCTGGGTTGAATACCCTGTAATTCTATGACATCCGCTTTGAGCCTGCATGTGAGCGCCAATGAAGAGCCACACATCGACTTGAACTGCAGATTATCTCGCTCGGGAAATGAAGCCCGGGAATCAATCTAATACACCGGATTATGAGCTTTTGTGCTTTTAGCATAGCATCAGAGTGTCTTTTGTGAAGCTGAGCTGGTCCACAGGTAGACTCGCCAAGGTGGCTGATCAGCGCGCAAGGTAAGTCAAAGGTGCTCAGCGGGTGTGTGCTGGCTCGCCTCTGACTGCGGAGAAGAGGGAAGGTAGCTGTGATCATTTTCCGGTGCGCTCTTCTTTTCAGACGAGACCTTTCGGTCTAAATGCCATCTGTTATGAGGCTTTCTTTGTCACGCTGGCAGAGACTTGTCTGTGCCGTTTTCTCCGAGGATGCACCTGGTAGCTGAAACTTTGTCTCTTTTGATTTCCTCCTTGTGCCCGAGTCTCTAAACAGCAGCTGCTTTAAAACAAGCAAAAAAGAGGCCCTTGCACTGTTCGAGACGGCTTTGGCACCGTTTTCCACGTCTTTAATGTTCCATCGGCCTTTGTCCACGATACAATATGGCCACTGTAAAGCATGACGTTTTGCAATAATAAAGTACAAGTTCAATGACGTGAAACTGGGCTAAAAGCGCAGCGCGGGCCCGACGAGCCAAACACATCCCTGCGTTTGTTTTGTGCACCCGCAGTCAATTAACAGCGAGGCCTGGTCGCCGCGCCTTGATAAGCCAATTAAATTTATGTCTTCTATTTTTTCCAGGGAGAGAAAAGAGCTGCGTTCTCTCCTCGTCGGACGATTTTCACCTGGTGCTTCCCCACAAGAGAGTAAACTATCCCAAGTGGCCCCGTACCATGCGGCTGTCATAGTCCCGCACCATTGTTTCTCGCTTCGATCACTCATTACCGGGATGTAACAAATCCTCGATTAGCCATGTTTTGTGTCATATTTTCATCCCCCGAGATTAAGCAGATGCTGCGATTGTAAAATCCAAACTGTAGGGCTACTCAAGACTGAAAGAGAGACGGACACTTGGTTGCAAGAGAGGGGAAGAAAAAAGCTTTGGGCACATCTTCAGAGGAATAAAACATCTAGGAGCCATAAACAGACTTCAACCTGCTCTATTTCAGCCTTTGTGTTGTTTGTGAATAATTAATGTTAATAGGGACAGGTTTGTATACTTTGAATGCAGGACCACAGGTGCGGAATGACAGGATGAATAACCGGCCCTGATTTTTGCCAGAGCTCGAGGGCTCTTGTCCAGGGTCTCCAAGCTGATGGAAAATATTGTCATGTCTTTGATTCGCAGCATTACTTTCACCGAGAACAAAGCCTGGTGATGAAAAGCTTATGTTGGAGTGAAACGGGCGATGACGGTGGCCGCTTCAGAGTCCTGAAAGAAAGAGAAAGGGGCCGAGTCAATGGCAATGCGCGCTTCTGGTTTTGTGCGCAAGTGCTCCATCTAACTCAAATAAAGGAGCCTTTCCAACTTTTAAAGGACCACTTTTTGCCTTTAATAAAGGCTAGACGGCTGTAGCCATTAAGCATATGGTGCTAAGGCGCTGGTCTTTTGTCCTCGTAAAGCCCTTGAGATACTAACTTGTGTTCCTTCCTGGATATTTAACTTCTCAAAAGCTCTAACTTTATGCGCCGGCAACAAGTGGCTCCGGGGCGCACGAACAGCTTTCCCAATTGAGGAAGCAGGGTGGCAAATACAGAAGACCGAGTGGATAAATTATTACTTCTGGACTATATTTCTTTGTGGCAGCGCCTGGTGTACATTTAAGGAAAAATATTTTCTATTTTTGACCGCAGAGTGGATAATTTAAATCGTTTGAAGTGTCATTTTGGCGCATGAATATTATTAACAATACACGTAGAGACAGAGCTGAAACGAGTGCACATGGAGTAAATTTTAACTGTCTTACAACGCTGGAGTTAAATAAAACGAGTCACACAGAAATGGCACTTTAGCAGCCGCCTGTGATAAACTGTATTTGTCAAAGTACTGCATTAGATGGCGCTGTACAATGACCCGTCAATTTCAGTTGGAAGCTGTAACAAAATAAACGCGACTTCAAAACTTCCTTAGGAACTCCCCGTTTAACTCAGACTTTAGGTATTATCACTGCAGTTGGTTTCGTCGGGTTCGTGCGTAAAAGCGTACCTTTGCTGTTTGGTTTTATTGCGTAATGGCGCGTTTACTGCTCCGCTAAATCTAACATGCCGAAAGGACAATCGTTATGTGATTCCATGAAAATATTTACGAGAATCATCAAAATAATAAGCTGTAGTTTTCCACTTGGAAACGCACTTGGAATGCAGTCATTGTACCAACCGAAGAGTAACAATATGTTCAATTTTAGTAAAAGCGTTGTTAAAGTAACCCTTTGTTTGAATTTATATGTTCTACAATCTTACGTGTTTAATCTGGAGC
>VUQR01010136.1:38714-49380 GCA_015108515.1 Hemichromis elongatus | reverse complement strand
CGTCTGTCTGGCTCAGATGCTGGCAGTTCTCGCTGCAGTCTGCGGGTGGCTTCTCCTTTCACAGGGCAGGGGAAAGTATCACGTATCCTTCCTGAAAAAGCAGATATGCTTATATTTCTGCAAAAGACTTTTTAATTCTCCATAGTTGATGGATGCAGAATTGCACAGTGCACAGTTCCACTGGACTTGAGTTGATTGTATTTGTTGCTGGCTGATATAGTTTTATTTTTGAGTGCCCAGCTCATATATACTTTTAAAAAGGAGAGTGTAAATGTTACCGGACATTCTTGTGGAATTGCCACTGAATAATTTACGTTATACTTTGTTATTGCTACAAAAGAATATTTATTTTATTATTATTTTATATTTACAACTTGTTTTTTTCTGGGGTCCTCGTGGCACCCCATCGAGGAGCAGTAGGCTGTGGATCTCTTAAGATCTCACTGTTGGGTTTGTAAGGTCATGCTACTCCTACATTTCTGTCTTGTTCAAAGATAAGATATAAAACAAAGTTCAAAGCTAATCGACCTGTGTGTTCTCCTTTTTAAAAAAATAAGAATCGATAAGAGAATCGATAAAGAATCGAATCGTTAAAGAGAATCGAAAATGGAATCGGAATCGTGAAATTCTTATCAATACCCATCCCTACAGTATATGCTGTTGTTTTTAATTTTACTCATTCCAAGTTTTAGTTCTTGCTTTTGTTTCTTTTAGAAGTTGACTCTGCTCATCTGAATGTCGCATTTTCAGTGAGAAACAATGTTTCTTCAGGTGACTTCTGTTGTCTCTCAATGAAAACACAAAGTCAACATGAACAGAACCAACTTTCTAGAATTTCCTTACTTGGATAATTGACCACGCATCAAGTCTTCCGCCTGTGCTTTTTCTTCACCTCTGTGGTTTTTGTTTTGTGACCACTCCTTTCTTTTTATGTAGTCTTGTATTTCCTTTTGTACATTATTAGATCATCTGTTTGTAGCCGGTCTCCTGCCATATATGCAAACTGCAGTTAGGTGGAACGCAATGTCCATCTTGGCCACAGTATTCATGATGGCAGAGCAATATGGTGGCTTCCACAAACTGGTGCTCATATAAATTTTTTTTTTTTTTTTAGGTGATGATTTTGCATGCTAATCAAAGTATATTTGAGTACAATATTCTTTTGTCTATTACATAAACTCTAAAAAAAAAAACTCTTTTCTATTAAAAATGATTCAAAACTACAAAAATGGTCCAGATTTACTTTAGCTTGGCTGTTTCTCTTCAGTATTCATCAGCACAGGCAGTGACATAGGGCAGCAGGGACAGAGCAGAAAGTAATAGACAGTAAAAGAGATGACTGAGAAAGGAAAATATATTTTGGGTTCCATTGTACAGGCCTGTAATGGAGGCTTGCCTTGTTTGACTGATAGGCACTTGTTGGTTGTTTGGCCCTTTGGCAATTTACCAAATGACACCTACTGCTGCTTCACTTGCCTTGGCCCTCAATAGTCTTGCTAAAAATAACCCTTTGGTAGCAGTGTTCATGCACCCACACACACATAAAGCTCTGCTAAATGGTCTCCTACTTTTCTCTCAAGTGGCAGTACACTGCAGATGTTAGTGATTAGCTTTGTGATGATGATAACCTAAGTCTATTTTTCTGCTTTTCCCTTGCTCACTCTCCGCCTCCCTGTTTCTGTGTCGCTTCTCGTCATACACACAGTCACACATTAGGCAGGTCTAACCACACTGGTGTTGTTGCAATAGGTCGCGTTATGTGTTAGAGTCCCTCTGGCCATGATGTTCAGCTCACATTAGCTCTTCTCTACCAGACGATGGGCTATTTACACATGTCGCCAGGCAATTAAGAGGCTGTCTGACATTAGTGTTTCTGGAGAGAGCTGACAGCATTATCACATGTCAGACAAGGGAAATGTGAAAGCACAAATTGTTGCAGTTGGACAAAGAAAAAAATGAGATGTCAACATTATCTTTGGAGGTTGATGACACATATTAGGAGTTTGGCTTTTGTCCAGTCACAAAGTGAACAGAGGAAACATGTTCTGTTGGCCTGCAACATAAGAGAAAAAGCATTTGCTAAACCTATCGACAGCGTGCCTACACTCCAACTCATTATTATTACTGTAAAAAAAATACAGTGGCTGAAGAGTGGCTGCCACATTTAAACAATGTCTTTTAACTTGACAAAGCCAAAGCCCATTACATCTCTTTAGTAATCATGATTGACTACAGCTGGTAGTTTCTTTTTGCCAGCATAAAAAGGATGCGTTTGACAGCACCCAATAGACTGACCAATACTCAGAACAATACAGCGAAGGACTAAAATGAATATATGTTTCTTTACCTTTAAAAGTTGATTCCAAGGTCATCAGTTTAAATAAGTGTATGTAAATAAAAGTTATTTAGAGGTCACACCACTTTAGCACTTTACCATCAGTTTATATTTTTGCTCATACTTACATATATTATGATTCTTCTGAAACTAACCTGCTGCATTTACCGTATTTTTGGGACCATAAGGCACACCGGCTTATAAGGCGCATTAAACGAAGCAAAACAGTCAGATAAGTCAAACTTTACTCAACTCATTCTTCTTGCTTCCTCCACTTCTGTACCATCGATTCGTTGCTGAATTCTCTCGTAGTTGCTCTGTTCCCATGTTGTTGCAGTACTAACCTTGTATTGTGGATGGATTATCTCAGTTGTTCTCCTGACTGAAGTTTGGTCCGTTTACAGCATCCTGCCATGCGATTGCATTTGTCCCATCAGGAACCCTCACGTTATTTTTTATCGAGTCGAAAAAAGTTAGCGTTCATCCTCCAGCTTCACTGTGTTTATGTTATGCTAACATAGCTGTGTCACTAAAAATCACGTAGCACATCATTATATACCAGCTAGTCCAACTTCAGTAACCCTACAAACTTCACTGCTGTTTAGTTTTCTGTCTTCATTTATGTTGGAAGTGATAGCTGAGCTGTATGTTTTATTTTTTTCAGATATCTCTCAGTTAGAACATGGTATATCATGTTTAGGTGGAAACTAGCAAGCTAACTTTCTGTTAACTTCTAACTCCATTAAATGTAATAAATTCTGTTTTCATGGATGCCTGGATGTTAAATGTAATTGTTACACCTGGTCAAGCAGCAACGCTGATCATTTTATTAAAGATGAAAGACTTTAGATTTTTTTAACTCTCAGTGATGCTGCAGTGTTTGTTTGACTTTGGGACCTGAAGCGGACAGCGTTTTGGACCCAGATTCAGAGTCTGCAAGGCTCCTGACTACAGTAGCCATAATGCTCTGACAATCCATCAAGCGGTGCGGCTTTGTAGCTTACTAAAGTCGTACTAAAACATTTTTTTGACAGATTTTTGAGTGCTGTGTACCACATAAAATCAGTTAGAGGTCAGTAAGCATAACCAGAATTCATACATAAGGTGCACCGGATAATAAGGTGCACTGTCAATTTTTGAGAAAATTAAAGGATTTTAACTGCGCCTTATAGTGCAGAAAATATGGTAGCTCAACATTTTTTACCTCTGTGATGGGTTTACTATTTACAGCACTGCAAAGACAAACTCAACAAAGACAAATGGAAATGAGACAAAAAGTTTTGATAAACATTTTGATAGCTTCCCAAATCTGGGTGTTTATTTGAACCAAAACTCAAGTCACATTGTTAACTGTTGGAACTCTCACCCATCCCCCAAACTGGTTTAACTGTATGCCATAACTCAGTAACAGAAAAGTTATCCTTTGTTCATGGACTTCTAAAAGGACAACTTTCAAAAAAGAGCCATTTGTTCAGCCCATAATTGTGGTTATGGTTCCTGTACTATTGAGCAGGCTATTCAAAGCTTGCAGAGATATCTGAGCTTAATGTAGTTTAAATCAATTGCAAGTTCAACTTATGAATGAGAGAGCTAGGAACTTCTTTAGAGGTGGAAACTGTCATTACAGTAAGCAATTATCGTCAGAAGGATTTGTTGCTGCCACTGTTTTGAAAGCCTGTGATTTACAACAGCCTGCTCATGGTTTAGATGACTGTAATTCTGGAATAAACAAGGACTTCAACATTAAAGCCCATGTTTTTGGAAAGCATTCATTCAATGGCAGAAAACCCAAATTTGACAGATCCAAGCGGAAATTTAAATAAATGTTTGCTGATAGATTTGCCTTGCTCAGCAGTAGTATCAGGTAAATGAGATTCTCACAAAGTCCACATCCTGGATTAAAATAAAATACTAGTCCCTCAGTAACATACTAATATGTTCTTCCTGCACTCTCTTCCCCTCGGCGGGCCTCATTACACCTTGTTCATATACACAATCACCCCCTTGCCATGTGTTTAACAAGTAATCCATTTTTTTCCTGAAAACCCAAATGTTTGTCTTGACAATTCAACAGTGATCAGCATTACATGGCAGTGATGTGTCTCTGAACGAGAAAGTGTGTGTGTGTGTGAGAGAGAGAGAGAGAGCGACACATGGAAACAAAGAACGAAAGAGAAAATGCCACAGTACAAATTTGACATTTCATTTGCTTT
Source organism: Hemichromis elongatus (assembly GCA_015108515.1). Lineage (NCBI taxonomy): Eukaryota > Metazoa > Chordata > Actinopteri > Cichliformes > Cichlidae > Hemichromis > Hemichromis elongatus. The sequence continues at coordinate 44,832 of VUQR01010136.1, read as the reverse complement.
CAGTACCATTTTGATTACCCGGTCTTTCTCTCTTCTTCTTCTACACGCACACTTTCTTTTGCACGCAAAAATACACACTCGCATGTCACCTCGCATGACTGGCAGACCCCATGCCTGCTCCCCCGGGCACCGTGGTCCTTTTATTAGAAATGTATTCTATCAGTCCTTTTAATGTAAAAACGCAATAAAGTCATTTCACGCCATGTTGAGCAACTTTGCCACATTATTGTTAGGTCTCTGTGGCTTTCCATGGTGGGACACGAAGACCCACATCTTCACGCATACACACATACACACACATGCACGCACAAATACACTGATCAACCTCATGCACCTCCTCTGTGACAGTTGGAGCAATAGAAACGAACAGATGAATAACTTGGAAAATCACTGTGTACATGAGTACAGCAGTGGCGCAAGCAGTTAGGGAATAGGCTAAGCATCGTTGAGCCTCTGAAAGGTCTGTAGCATATGGATTTGGCTGGATTGTCACAACATACAGTGTGATGATAACACACTGATTGGGTTCATAGACAAACTGAGTATCGGTTTGCCTCCGCTGTCTACACTAAACAATGAAAGCATCAAACAATCTTACTGGTGGGAAATACTGCTGCTGGAAAGTAACTGCTTCGTTTAGCTTGTATGCTGTATGCTGCATCTGTTCTTTATCCAACCTTCCGCTCATTCAACTGTGTTCAAATACTGCTTCATCACTCGTCGTCCGATAAACTTCTCTCTGGCACTCTTGTCAAGACACATTCAGACATGACAGATGATAATCTGCAAACCCTATTTTTCTCCCTCAGACCTCCAGGATTGAGGCAACAGCCCACGAAACAACCAAACTTCTACTTGCAAACTTTGCACAGCGGGTACTCCAGGGAGAGGGCTAAAAAGACAGTGGTGAAAAGCTGATAAGTTATGCAATCAAACCAGTCAGGGGAATGCTCATTATTGTGTGTGTGTGTGTGTGTGTTTTTTGTTTTTTTTATGCTTGTTTGTTTAGCTTTTCCCATTTTTCTCTCCTGTTTATCCCTCAATTGCAAACTGCGTTGGCTCATCTGAGGACTGCATCTCTGGGTAATATTGCACTCTTCTCCATTTGATATGCATCCCCATCTTGCTGGTTGAAATTTTTGCTTTTACAGTGTGCCAGGACTGACACTGCAACTTTTAAATGAGGGTTCAAATCACTGAGGCTTTATCCTTTATCCCATTCGTGTGGCTGCTTTGTCAAAAGCCATTTTGCAGTGAGAAAGATCCAGTGGCTGGAATGAAAGGCAGTTTTGGATAGAGGTCTGGAAAACGCATCAAAAGAAACGTGAAGCTTATAACATAATTTGTTTACAGAGAACGATCAATTAGTGTCTTGAGAACTGATGGTTAATTTTTTTTTTTTCTGCATGGACCTATTTGGCTGACAAACCCATTACTGTTAATCAGCAGGAGCTCTTTGACCACTTTGCTACTAATTTGGGATAATAGCAGCCTCTTTGTTCTGTAAACAAACCTCTCTGCCTCCCTCAGAGGCAAGGTACTCCTCTGAATGATCCCCACATCTTACTGTGTCTGTCCATATTTCTGCTGTCTCTAGAATCTAATTTCTTGATTATATGTTTTCTGGCACAACCGAGACTCAACAAGATGGTATTTTTGCTTTGATGGTTATTTTAATATTTTATGTTCCACGAGAAAAACAAAAATGTTGAACATCATGCAGATCCAGGAACACAAATTAACATTTTTTTTATTAGTAGTATTGCTTAGAGAGCGTACATCAACTATTCGCAAATCCTTCTGGCTCTTTTCCTAATGAACAGTTTGAACTTTTACTCATTTTCGAAGCAGGAAGGCTGATTATTTCCATATTTTCAAAGGCCAGGATTTGGGGGGTTTTTTGTATCATTGAATATTTTGGTAAATTAAAAATGTTGGTTTTATTTTGGTTACATTGTTGTCATTCTTTATTTTCTGATATTTTTTTAAACAGATATAACCAACAGAATTAGTGTAAGAAATGCCTGAATCAAACATATGAATTGCCTATGCCAATAAGTCACAACAGTTCAATGACAAGCAAAATGAACTATATAAATGATCCTATAATAATGTAATGGATAACTTATGGGATTGTTGCACAGGGAAAAAAAAATCCCAGTATATGCTCAGTTATGCTCAGCTAATTTTTGTATTATTCTCTTTATTCCTTTTTCACACATCTCCACCGACACTCTTTGTTGTGCAGACTCCGCTCTCACGCTACATCGACTGGCTTGGCAGTGAGACAGCTGCTATTATTTTATTCAGGCATATTTTTTACAGGTCCGTAATTATTTAATAATTTGTCAAGAAAACATCCTAAGAATTGTTCGCCTTTCAAGTGAAAGGAAAAGCTTGAGTGCACTAATTTTAGAGACTAAAAAATTGTCTTTAACTTCCTGCTGAGGCCACAATGTAACTTACATTTTAACCACTAAATTATAGGAAAAGTCATCTTTTATCAAATCATGTCTTCTTGAAAGCCAACAATACTTGTGATTTCTATTTATTTAAATGAGAGGACCACCAAGTACCTCAAAGAGAATTTGATCAAGGATTTTATTTGTTAAAAAAGAGCCCTCTGTTTTTAATCTCGCTGCAGTGACCATATTTGTAACACCAGAAACTCAAAAAAACAAACACACACAGGAATCTGTAGAGCAATTTCTCGGGTCAATCACATTTTTTAAATCAGGTGGATAGGAGTCGTGGCTCGGACTTCATAAGCCGTTTTGTCGGAGTGGTGCCGAGTTTTGACAGGTGGTTATAGTCAGTTACACAGATTGCCTTCACCTCGGTAAATACACCTGCTGCTTCACTGTCAAAAAAGTAAGCAACTGACAGGTGACAAGCTGATTTATTTGAATATTACTGTCTGATTTGTTGATTTAAATCTGTGTGTGTGTGAGTGTGATTGCCTCTTCCTTGTCATGTTTGTTCAGACCACACTCTCTCCCCCGCATAAATGGTTGAATCTGATTATAGTGCCCTAGCCTGAAATGGACTCACAAACATTTCAACCTCAAAGGTATTTATCCATCTGTCTGACAGCGTCTCTGACTATCTGTGATTTTGAGTGTGATCATACACTTATTTTTTCAAGTAAAAGATCTAAATCCAGCTCAGGTTGTACTGCAGTGAAGGCTTATCACACAGGTGCCATTCACAATTTAAAGCTGCTCTTGTTTGCAACTTTTTTCACCCACCCATACTTCTGGAGAGCAGACAACCCTGACTGTGACTAGCAGGAGAGCGCAGGCTTGAAGAGAAGCTATCTGTTACACATACAGTTACAGTCATTTGGTTGCAGATGGCGTTATGGAATTTTCAAAATAAAATCCCTGGGATAAGAACTGAGTGAGATTTTAATCATGTTCCTTTTTTTAAATAAATAAATAAAAAATATAAGTTTCTAATTACTGTTTGTTATCAAGATGCCTTTGTTAGGTTTTGAAAATAACAGAATTATAACAATTTTTTAAAATAAAACCTTCCACATCTAAGTGTCAGGCTTTCAAAATAAAATTCATCTATTTATCTGCACTCCTTTGTATTTCTTCAGAGCTCTTAATGTGGCATATTTAAACATTTTTACAGCATTTTATGCAACTGTTTCATGCTGACTCTCACAAAATAAGAATACAAACAAAATTTCACAAATTTCGCTTAATCATTATTGTCCTGATTTAGGATTAAAATTAAGTCATTTGAAGGTGAAAATTAAAATTGTATATAAAAATTATTCCCCATTTTTCTTGATTCTAACATAGATATGATTGATGTTAATGTGGTGTGTGACAGAACTGCTCATCACAGTTTTATTTACAGCTTTTATTTACAGTGTTTTTAATGCTTTACAAGGGCTGTTTTTTGGACTACTAGGCTGCAATTTGGGGCTAAATTAATGTGTTTTTTTATTACAAAGAAAAATCTTTAACGAATCACTTAAATATTGCCAAAACTGCTCTGCTGACTTTGATAAAACAGTCAAGATCTTAGTCTACACATTTTCATGTTCCCTACAGTAGTCACTGAAAGAATATAATCATTCTGTATGGAAGAACGTCTTGCAAGTGGAAGTTGGAATATACTGTATCTCCATGATATGTGGCGTGCTGTCACTCATTTAATGTCATTTTAAAGTTCATTAAACTATTCAACAACTAATTAAACTCTATAAGAAGACAGTAAGTGGACATTTGGAAAACAACACTGGTCCAAGTGCTCAGTGTATGAACAACAGAAGAGATTTGCTTGAGTACACCCCCACTGACCTTGTATAATGTTTCATGCTGGTCTTTAGAATGGAGCTGTTTCTGTCTCTTCTAAAGGACTCCATCATAGGCTTAAAAGAAGTGGACAGGAAAAATTGCTATGCACATCAAAGGCATTTTACCCTTTTTTCTGTGCATTCATACATTTGCGAATGCATTTGGGCAGTACAAAAACATGCTCACTTAAATGAGAGTGATTACCGTTGCCTGTGAGGATGCACTTCACCTCCGTGTGAGCGTGTGCTCTGCTGCTGCAGTGCTGTGATCGTCCTGACCTAGAAAAGCACCGAGACAGAGAGCTGAGACTCTCTGCATGGTGACAGAAGGAGGGGGAATCCAAGAGCTGGCGCTCAGCTTCACTGAGCCAGGCAACAGTCTCACTCTGTCAGTAGCACCCCCAACCACTAACCGGAGTGGTGCCGTGGAACGCTGCCGCTCCAGGACGAGGATAGGCATCAATCAAAAGTTCGCCCTAACCCTCTGAGAAACAAATTTTTGAATAATTTGACTGCTCATATCACACTTGTCTGCTGCATCAAAGATGCTAGCTGTTCCTCAGCAGCAAATCAAGCATGATCATAGTCATCTTTTAGCTCGCCACGTTTCAAGTTGCAATAACATGATATGGTTTGACAAGCAATATCTTCCAAGCATGTTTATGAAATCTTAATATCAATCATTCTCACGCAACACACAGTTCAGACTCAGGGCTGTCATATTCCACTGATGGATTATTATTTCTCACACTGCTACAGAGGGCATTACTTAGGACCATTACCCTCTACCCGATTTGTGTAGCTTTACGTGTTTTTAGGCGTCATTATATTTTTAGGTAATTAAGTCTGTCACTTGCTAAAATGCTGTCAAGAGATAAGGGAGGTGAGGCAAAAAATAAAGCACATCTGTGGTGTTACAAGGCAACTGAGGCAGGTGGGGAAGAGGAGTGTCCTACGAAGGCCATTCACAGCTGCACGATAGATTAGTCACACACCCTGACAAAATACACGCCGGCACACATTATTCTACAACATCAATCAGAAGCAAGCATATTGTCTTTCCGATTAAAAGATCCTGTGCTCCATACGAGGAGTCAAATTAATTTTCTTTAATTACAGCGCAGGCTTCCCACTGTGCACCACAAAGACATGTGGCTTGTCCCACAAGCATCCCCTGCTCGCATAATTCATTGGCTGATAATGACCCTAACTTATATTCAGTAGAAGTAATGTGATGCGCAGGGCTCAGGTGGATATCGTGTATGAAGGAGCATCCAATCAGTCATAGCAATCAAAGCTAACAACATCTGACTCATTCACTTGTGGTAATGTCAAGTGTTTCACGTGGTCAGACCTTGTTTTGAGCTACAGAGTGTCTGGATGAGGTGAGATTTACCAAAGAAGTGGATAAAGTCATATGTCTGTGAAGGTTCTCAGTCATCCAGGTCATCGTAGTCTAAGGAGCTGTAAAGAAAAAGGTGTCTGGACTTCTTTAGGTTGCTTGAAGACTGTCTGCCATCTATAATCCAGTTCTGAGATCCCTTCCCAGACACCTTAACGCCCACTCACATCCTGGGCCATCTGACCTCTGGAAATCACATGATAGGGTGGGGCCAGATTTCACACTAAGCTCACCCGAAACCATGGCTGATTGAGGCTACGTCCACACTAGTCCGGATCTTTTGGAAAACGGAGCTTTCGTGCAAAAACGATCCCCGTCCACACTATCGTTTTGAGTCATTTTCACACCTTTGCGCGTCCAGTACCGCGCATGCATGAAATGTTAGACGAGCCGACCTGCCTGTT
>VUQR01010136.1:0-19633 GCA_015108515.1 Hemichromis elongatus | reverse complement strand
AAGTATTTAAACTCATCTTAGAAAGGATGAGTTCAAACACTACGACACTACAAGTGTTACATTTTAACACGTGCTGCATCTGCATGTTGTGACAGGTTTTAATGTGTCTGCTCTTTTACATCTCTTTTGTGGGATTAGAAAACACAAAGATGTGTTATTTTGATGCAAAGATCTGATAAAAAAAAAATAGTGTTGTTAAAACAAGTAAATTTAAATGTGTTTAAAAAGGAGAAAACATTTACATTTGTCAGTGTTAAAGAATTAAACTACATCTTATCAGTTACTACAAACGTAATAAACAACAGTTTTCATGATCTTCTGAATTAATATGTATATAATATTACATTTCAGTTTCAATCAAGTATTTTCATGTTCCTGTGCTTTATTTAAGTAGTTTTTTTCTGATAACTTTTCACTTTTACTGCCTAGATTTTTAAACCTTACTTTCTACTCAGCTTCAATTTTTAAAACAGGCTCATATTTCACATCAAACATCAAACCAATTTTAGCCTAAACAGTAACACATATAACACAATTCTATTGATTTATTAATCACCAGTGGATGTCACATAGAATGATATGATGTGTACCACAGTCAGTGGTTAAAGTGGGCCGTTGATTTATTTATTTTTGGCACAACAGCGGAATGACTGCAGGTGTCCATAAGTTACGGTTGTGGTACTTACAGCATCTAGCTAGCCCTACAGAAGAGGAGCGAACATAAAGGGACTAACATGTTGTGGGAGGAGAGATAAAGTATCTGAGTTTCAGGAGTGGGACCATGCCTCCAAACATGCCCCTTCTGGTTCTTATCTGTATCTGAACCCCCAGTTAGACACGCAAACACGGTTCGTTCTCGTTTTGGTCCGTTCTCGTGGTAAAACCTTTCAGTCTTTAATAGGTCTTAACACAGCTTATCTTATAAGACTAACATAAATGTACTGACACTTTTATTTGCTTATTATCGCCATCTTGTCCATCACCACATCAGAAGAACTACACATCTCTGCTTCACTGGTTTCCTTTCAGGCAATCCAAGAAACCCAAACACTTTGAACCTAATGTCGGCCCTTCAATAGAGACTGAATTCCGCTGGCCACCAGTGCTCCTCCATTGCCAGGCATATCTCTGCTAGGCATAGGATGCCAGCTTTGATGTTTTCTAGATGCAAGTTTGGCATTGGGATGTCAGGTTCTTCTCTATAGGTCATTCACAATATGCAGCAAGAGACAGAGAGACCACAGAGTCGCCAGTTTCTCTGCATCTATAACTGCAAAAAGCAGCAGGGAACCCTTCTGTCTTCACCATGTCAGTTCTCTGCCATCTATCTATCGTTTGCAAAAAAATCAAACCAAAACCAAACAAACAACCAATGGGCATCAGGTTGCCAGTTCAGTGCTCGACTATCCTTCCTTTGCAATTATGCAGCAGCAAACTTCCTGACACCGGGATGCCAGGTTCTTATTCACAAAATGCAGAAGCAAGTTTTTCTACCACTGGGATGCCGGTATCTAGGTATCTAGCCTTCATCGCTTCAAGCAGCAGCGATTCCTTTTGGCACTAAGACGCCAGTTTCTCTGTCTCTATCCCTCCTTTGCAAATGCAGCAGCAACCACAAGCATGTGGACATACACTGGACTATGTTTTATCCTATGGCCTGCCTGTTTCAAACTTGATCATTTTAAATGCAGTCTTTTCAGATCATAACCGTGTGTTATTTGACACTGTATCGTCCACGGGTATCTGAACTGAAGCACACTTCTGCACGACTGCTGCGCAGTTTTCAGTTCAGTTTCATCAGACTTGTACAAACTCTGTGTCGATGTCTTCTGACACAGAGACGCTGAGCTGCTGGTTGACTTTACCTGCCAAACTGTTTTAGATGCTGAGTCTCCATTAAAGAGTAGACAGCCTAAAACTAAAGCTGAGCCCCGGCTCGAAATCAAAGCAGACAAGCTCCATATATGATTTCAAATGTTGCAGGACTTTTGGCACCGGCATCAGAAAACTGTGAAAGATGCCAAAAGAAAGTATTTGTCAAATATAATTTTGTTAAACTGTCACAAGCTTCTAGTTAATGTTGTTTTAAATGTTCTTGAGTCTGACGGTATTGAACTTTCCTCCAAGGCTTCGAAACGGTGAATAACACCAGGGCTCAGATAAGACCTCCTGCTCTTGACCCCCAGTCATGTATGTGTGGTCACATGTGTTTGCTTCAGACTGAGCAACTTTTCATTGGATAGTCTGTAGTTATGTGCCACATTCTGATACACACTCCTTTCCCGATTTCTCTTATAAGTTTTTGTTTTTTTAAACTTATTGAAATCATAGAAGTTATTTAACGCTGTACAACATTAATGGGACAGCAGAGCAGAGGCTCCAGTATTTGCCTTACAATCGTCTGGTTTAACATATTTCTTCAGCATTAAAGTAATCCAGTCACAGTCGTCTGTATTTCCACTGCTGCACAGCAAAAGATAATTGTTGATAATGAATTCAGCAAACTTTATTTTTCATATTGTGGGATGGGAGTTTTGTAAACAAATACAGTTTAAAACAGCATATCTGTCGCCGCCACAGTTTAACCCAGTTTAACGCTGTAACCTGAATTGTCCATCGAAGTGAGCGATCACATTAGGACACCAGCCTCCTTTGGGCTCCGCCGCGACAGCAAACTAAACCACGCAAGCGAAAAGCTGCTGCAGCGCGAGCAAAGGAGAAACTCGGTTTATTTGTGCACGAGGTCACCTCTGCTGACTAACAAACATCTTCTTGCTAAAAGTCAGTCGAGGCGTATCCCAGTATAAACGTCTGATAAACCGACCGTCATCCACACTGTCTCTACCTACTCTGTGCAGTGGGATAGTAGTGCAGCAGGCATGGACCCTCTGGCCCACCACCCCTCCTCTGCTCCGTCGTGCTGTCTCACTCGGACTATTTTAAGCGACACTGATGTGAATGCACAGCTCAGGAGAGCTTAAAATCATTTAAACATAATAATATTGTAGTGTTATTGTGTGTCTCCTCCCAGTTGTGTTTTCATTAACAGAACTGCTAATGTGGCAGTGTTTATGCAACAAAGCTGGCTTTATAAATGATCAATGATTGGTTCTTATCTAGTCCACAGGGTTAGGGTTGAACATTCAAAGTGCTCAATAAGAAGCTGGTATAAAGGTGAATAGAATAGAATAAAGGTGACTATGTTTTTTTTCTGAGGGGTAATAAAGAAAATTCCACGTAGCCAGACGAACTTTGTGTGCCCAGTGAGACTGAAATGAACGCCAGCTGCTTTGCATGTACAGCTTGTGTGTGTGTCGTACAGCAGATGGAGCCATTCACCTTCTCTAGTTTCTGTACTCAATGTCGCCTAATGTTGAACACACTTTATTCTTTAAAAATAAATATTTTGTGGTAAAATTAAATGTTAATAAAAGCAACACTGTTAAACACAATTAATATGTGTTTGGTGCTAAATGATGAGACCTAAGTTTAAGACAAACCCACAGAAGAAATTCTAAAATGTAATAAATGTGATGGAGCTTTTTCCACGGCCAATTTTGGATACCAAACTTTTCAAACAGTATTAATCGGTGATGTGTGAGGCTTGGCGGGCCGCTGTGACGGAGCAGCCTACCCGTTCCTGTTGTTGTGGGGTGGGAGTTTCCAGCTATACAGCTCAGGGGAAACACCACAGGATGTCCTTTTCCTCATTCCTCAAGGATAGAATTCGGTTATGTACACGTTGAGCTGGTGTGTATGGTACAAACATTTCCAGTGTGTCAGTTTTCTTTGACTCATATTAGCCTCCATTATTTAGATGCTTATAAATTGTCGCTATATTCACAATTTGATCTAGTTGATCATGTTGTTATTATAAAACTGATAATAATAATAATAAAAAAAAGAATCTCTGTGTACAAATTTCACATTTGTTTGTCTTTAGTTTAAAATAAACTTAAATGTATTCAAACAACCAACGATGTGTCCTTAACCTCCTGCAGCCTGAGTCATCCTGGCTTGATTGGTTGGATTTTGCTTGTTCGCCCTTGGATAGACCTATTTTAGCTTGTAACACCGAATATGTCTCAAAGCATCATCAGTGCTTCATAAAATATTGTTGTTGTTAAGTACGTCTCTTGTTCCACATTTTGTCATTTTTCAGCCTTAATACTAAATGGATTCATTTTTACACGTTCCATAACAACAGAGTGAAAAACATTTGATTGAAATTCTTGCAAATGTATTAAAAATATAAACCAAATATATAACATGTTTATACGTATTTTGAGCCTTTGCCCTCCAAGTTGTGTTATGGTGCATTATTTTTCTGCTAATCATCTGTCAGCTGTTTTTACAACTTGACTGGAGTCCGCTTTTGGTAAATTCACTTCATTGAACGGCTCAATATAAACAGAACCATGAAGTCAAACTAACTGTCTGTAGAATACTGAGACAGCATTGTGTCATGGCACAGATCTGAGGAAGGCTACAGAAACATTTCTGCAGCACTGAAGGTCCCAAGCTCCTGCACTCTGGAGAAGAGTAACTTCCAGACGGAGGCTTTGTGCAGCTCTCCACCAATCAGGTCTGTATAACAGAGCGGTCAGATGTAAGCCACTCCTCAATAAAAGGCACATGGCAGCTTGCCTGGAGTTTGCCCAAAGGCAGCATGTAAGCACTTCAGACCATGAGAAAAGAAATTCTCTGGTCTGATAGAATAAATATTATCATGTCTGGAGGAGATGACGCACCACTCTTCATTTGGCCAATATCATCCCTACAGTAAAGCAAGGTGGGGGCACTGTGCTAATCTATTGTGGTAAAGAGCTCAGAATCAAAGCGTAGATTTGATAGTAGTGTTGATTAACTTGTTAATCTACGTTCCTACCTTCACTTATGACAGACATTATTTTCCTTCAAAGGGCAGATGGGCTCTCCCTTAGAGATACGGTGGAGAGTTTGGTCATTGAAAGCGACTCGGGGTAGAAGGAGAGACAATTGAGGCAGTTTGGGCAACTAACTTGGATGACTCCTGTATGCCTTCTGGGTAAGTATTCCAGGCAGGAGGACCCAGGTGAGAACCAGATGTTGAATGATAGATTACATCGCTCCGCTGGTTTGGGAACAATTCAGTTATTAAGATATTAAGTTGACATAATTGGTGGTATAACAGTGTTATAACAGTGTTTTTCTCATTTTTAATGTAGAATATGTGTCAATATTTTTTTTTAAATATTTGTAGACCTGTCATCATCTATAAAAGATTATAGAAAACCCTAGTCTTTATTACCAAACGTTAAAAGTACACCATTGCAATTATAAACAGTTTATCAATGGAAGTGCAAGAGGCTAATAGTGAGGCGCTGAAGGGATGAGTGCGACAGATGCTGGGTGAATCCTACTACACTACTGGGTCATGTGGTGCACACAATCACACTCTATCCCTCTGATCCTTCCAGCCCTCCCGTTTCCCTCCGTCCCTCGCTAAGGCTGAGCACAGGGAGGGAGGGCAAAAATGCCTGAGCTCAGAGAGAGAGTGAAGAGCCGAGCGACCGAGAGAAGGAGGAAAGGCGGCAATGTGAGTCCAGATTACCACTAAGGCAGCAGCAGAGCGGACAGGAATACAAGCTCACCTATCACTCTCTCTGCTTTTGACAGTTTAAAAGGAGAAAACAAGAGGATCACAAACTCAAAAGGGTGAAAAGAGGAGGGAGAAAACAAGAGCAGAGGAGCAGAAGTAATGTGTTACCAACAGCGAGCGTTACAGCGGACAGTGTTGTCACAGATGAGGAGGTGATGCGTGTGAGCGTGTTTGCAGCATAGCAGCGACAAGGGTGATGTGTGTGTGAAGTGAACCTCCGTCACCTACAAATCCCCAACTCCGTGTACTGACACTCGTCCTGAGGAGCCATGGAGAGGACCAGGAGCTAGCTGACATCCTGCTGAACACTATGGCCCAGGTGAGGAACGACTCCCTCATAAACACACACAGATATTTATGCATTTTAAAGACATCTACTTTACCCACCCTGGTAAAAGTCTACGAGTCTTTGAGTCTCTGACGTATACATACCCCTCACACAATTATATAATATTTCTTGCCCACTGGGCAAAAAGGAAACTCAGACATCCAACTCCCAAAGTAAAAACTATAAAATACATTGACTCTACATGTGTTGAGAGATGTTTTCCTTCACTGTATGTTACATTTGGCTACATTTGGCACGCTGTGACAAACGTGACTGACGTGAATGCTAGTGTCGTTGAAGGATCCCCGATAACAGCATGCTTTCCTTTACACACTATCTCATATGGATGGAGGACGTAAAGTTTGTTTGTTGTTTTCTCATTTAGACCTGGTGGACCTCTATGCTCAATTTACATTTCTATGTGCCTTTTTCATATGCATTAACTTACCTAAGGTCCAAATGCAAGAGAACATAGTGCAGGAAATAAGGTCTGATGCATCCACACAGGAAGCGACTAGCAATGATGAACCGACCATAGACTGTGAGATCTTAGCAAAATGTAGTGACAACTATGTTTTTTAAGAAAAAAAGGGAAGGTTGTGTATTTTTCCTCAGTCAACTCAAGAGATTTCATTTATTTGCTGTGTTCTATACATATGTAGACGTTTTCTGCCAGGAAATATAGTGCGTGGGGCTCTGTGAGGACCTGACTGTCTGAAGATACAGACACAACAGATCCTTCAAGGTTCAAGACAGATCAGCCATTTGAGTGACGAGTGAGGGTGGAGCAGCTCATTCTACACAGCAACATAATGAAGAAATGATGTTGTTGGCCAGAGTGTGAGCGCTGCATTGTGGTTGTGGAGGTTGTGTGTAAACGTCAGGATATCCTGCTCCAACACATTTACTGGAACGAATAGGAAAAAGGTTTAAAGTGACAACTTTCCTCCTCAATCATAAGACTCAAACTTATAGACTTGTATTACAATCGTTGCTATGTACTCTAGTCCCTATTTGCTTAATATATTCCACTTTAGGGTGAATAAAGATTTATGTGCTGCATGTGGAAATGTTTAATGACACTTTTAAAGGTATAAAATATATCGTCCTCTGCAAGTAGAAAGTTCATTGATGGCATAGTTTAGTTCACTTTAGTAAGTCAAAAAGAATTGAACTTCATTTTGACTTCTTTACAAGTGTGAGATGAAAAAACATTGGGTAGCTATTTGTGTCTGCATAGCTCTGGTAATAAATAGTTAAATACAATAATGAATATTAGCCAGTTCATCAAGAATGTGAGTGTTGGAGAGACCTGCCTATTTTAATTGTTAAGCTCATTTTTAATTCCTATTTTAATTCCTAGAGATGATTTGCTGCTTTGTGGTGACTGTTTTGCTAATTTGCATGCTGAATATTTGATGTCCTGTTGGTGTTAGGCTGGTGAATGCCGCAGATAACTCAAGAATATCAACTGTCCAAAATATAGTATACTAAATAATACAGATGCCCATTCAGAGTGCAGTACACCTTTACTCGATGTACCCGAATCTAATCAAGGTTTAAAAATACATATTGTGTATAAACTCTGTTCACCGTACACGAGGTTTACTGTGTGACTCACTGAATTCAAGGTGCTTGACTGGATGTTTGGATCCTCCGGCCAGCTGGAGGCTTTCTGTGTGCCTGTTCTCCTCGCGCTTGTATCACCACACACTCTAGTTTCCTTTCACAGTCCAAAGACTGGGACTAGGTTTAGCTATGGATGTGAACGGGAGCGTGGCTGGCTGATTGTTTGATAGGCTCTCTGATGGCGAACTGTCAAGCAGGGAAGAAGCGAAGCAGTTGCAGTGGAGAGGGTATAACGATGGAGCATGGGGGGAGACAAAAAAGAGAAAAGCAGAAGTGGGAGAAACAAATTGCAATTTCAGTTCCCAATCACGCTTAGTTCAGGCCCTGTTTGAACTCCTCTGCTCTTTGTAGTCTTCATAGTATTTGTGGGGTGGGGTGATAGGACACAGTCAGTTGTTTGATTAACAGCCACTGTAGTGCAACTAAACAGCTTTTTATGTATTTGAGGTATATTTTTAAATTTGTATCTATGCCACTCCAGCCTGTAATATTTGATCAAATAACTGAAATATAGAATAAACATTGATCTTACCTGGTGGTTAATTATATTATATGTTATATTATATTATATTAATTATAATTATATGGGATTGAGAATATACTGAGAATGTGAGCGCTGGGTTAGACCAGAGTTTTCATGTCACATAGACGAAGGCTGGGAGAGAAAGCTAAAAGGGGAGCAGTGTGTCTGTGTGCATTCTGGGATCCTCCACAGGACACTAAAGAGCCCGGTCAGGCTGCCCGGACTTATCTTTGAGATCAGGCTTCTGAGCATCCTGCATGCAAAGAATCTTGAATGTGGCTTGTTGAATGGTATGTAAAAGCTTTTCAGTTTTCACATTATTTATCCATCATTGTCATCCAGTGGTAAATATTTTGATGACCTTTATAGAAGTATTTTTAAATTAAGTTTTCCCCTGTGTTGCACGTTTTAAATGTTTGCTGTTAGTTGACATAAAACAAACCAACAAAGGCAAAGTGCAGTAAGATGCAGCACATGCAGACAGGTAGCAACATATGAGGAAATGGGATGTTTTAGTCTTGTCTCTTTGTCTTGTTGACATATGCAACAGCTAAATGATTCCTTGAGGTGGTCTGATTTGAAGTATCTGGTTTATATACTGAGTGACTGCAGTGTACGTGGTTGTGAACGATTCACTTTTCTCTTGATTCTGATTTTTCAGTGTGTCGGTTCAATCAGCTCGTTCTTGGTGAACATTTTTGTGGCGCTGTCTTGCTGGGCTTACATGTGACATCATTAGTGTGTTACAGCCTGCGTGTTCAGGATCAGTGCTACAGTCTGTGCTGTTACATTTGCTACATTAGGATGGGCTGTGTTATATATATATATATATATATATTATATAATATGTTGAAAGCCTATTTTTGTGGTGGCTCTGTGTTTACTGCTGACCTGATAATACGTTTCCTCTAGAGTGCTTCTCCCTCAGGGTTCTCCAACAAGAACACAGTCAGAGAAATATGTGATCCTCTGCTGAATACATCTGTTTGCTCACCCACAAAGAAACAAGAAATATCAATTTATGACACTTTTTATGGTTGTTTCATTTTAATAGAGAGAGCCTTGAGGCAACTGTTGTTGTGATCTGGCGCTATATAAATAAAACTGAATTGAATTGAATTGAATTGACAGAATGTTAACCAAAATCTAATCCTCTGACAGAATTCTGGCTCTCGTGGTTTCGTTGTGTGTCCATCGAGTAAACAGATTACAATCAGTCAATCCATTGCAGATACTCCTGATCTCAACTCATTGTGTGTAAAGGCACAATAACCCCAGTGGAAGATGTTAGATAAAGAGTATGTGGGCTCTATGGATTCTTTGACACCCAACAACTGGTCCCTCAGTGTTTCAGAATCCAGAAGAAGCAACTGCAATCACAACTAGAGCTCGACAAGGTACAACATAAATATTATATCAAGGGGGGGCCAGGACGCTAGGTCAGGGAGGAAATATGATCATCCTCACCCTCTAAGATCCTGTACCAAGCCCCCAAAACCACTGGTGTGTTGTAGGCACAGCAATGCAAAAGACACAGCGACTGTTATTGCGATCTCTCGATTGCAGCTCTTGCTGCCAAGAGTGTTAGAACCAGTTACTACTGCAGGTTTAGGAGGGAATTCATTTTTCGGGGTAATTTTTTCAGTTCAGTTTACGTTTATTTAATCACATCAAATCACAACACAACAGTTTTCTTAATGCATTTTATAAGGTAAAGATGTACAATGATGGCATTTTTTCCTTAATGAATGAAATAATTTACAAACACTATAAAACTGACTTATCTTTCTCTAATATTAAAATGTGCTTGATGTTCTTTAACATTGTGACAAATAGACAGAATTCATAATAATTATATTAATATGATATGCGTGATGTGATATAGCTCTATCAAATGGCCGTTGGTTTTTCACATTAACACGGTGCTTTTACCCACAGAACTGCCCCTCACTAAATATTTTTCTGTTTTTCCCCATTCTCTGTAAACCCCAGGTTGTGCAGAAAACCCCAACAGATCAGCAGTTTCTGAAATACTCAGTCCAGCCTAATTAGCATAAAAAATCATGTTGCATTCAAAGTGACTTTTCTTCTCTATTCTGATGCTCGATTCTGACTCTGATCCTGCTCGACTCCAACAAATCGTCTCTGCCGTGTCTGCGGTGGATTGAGTTGGTGCCTGGTTGTATACTGTTTCTGTTTTTTGGCTGATTACATATTTGCATTAATGAGGAGTTTAACAGATGTACCTAACAAAGTAGCGTACAAAGTAGTGTACATTTGATTGATATGCAGTGCTGGCGAGTAATGGATTACATCTACCAGCGTTACATATTTCAACTATAAAGTATGAGTAACTGTATTCTGTTACAGTTACCGTTTAAAAAGGTGATAATTAGAATACAGTTACTTTGTATTGGGGCAGGAAAAGCCCCAATACAAGTTTCATGCGTTCTGGTAATTCCACACATGCTGAAAGCCCAAACAAACGCGCAATAAGAGGCTCTAATGTAAGCGTCCTGTTAATGTGGGTACAATGGACCCGGAGTCATCACAACAGAGCCAGCAGTGCACGGGCAGGAATGCATTTCTTACTTGGAAATTCTGACACCACTTCATATTTAAAGAAGAGCGGGATGAAATCTGAGCGTGCAATGCAAACTGTGATGGCCAGCACCCAACCAGGGTCAAAAGACTCCAACCTAATGTTAGCCTACTGCAGCTACCTTGTTTTAGTTGTGGTAGCTACCTGGGCTATGTGCCACTTCAGTATCTTTGACGTACTATTGCTGTGTGATTTATTACTATTACTGGAGGCTACTCACCACCGTGCTAACATTGTTAGCTGGCGTTAGCTGAGGTTAGTTTGCAGTGTGCCAACTGTTAGACTTCATAGACAGGATTAACAATCTGCTCGCTGCAAATAATCATGTGCAGTTCTGAAAGTAGACAAAAAGAAAACATATCACTGATACAGAAATAGTTTTCTATACGAGATCACTGCAAAAAGTGCAGCCTGACCTACTGTCCACCCTGTTGTTACTCATTTCATATCAAGATTTACAAATCTAGTTGGTATTGGTATGGATAGTAGCCTTCAGTAAAAGTAAAAAAATCACACAGCAATATTACTTTCATGTAGTTGTAAAAAGCATGACACAAGCTGTGGCCCAATTCCTAGGCTGCATCCTTCGCGATCTACGTGGGCCGAGAAGTCCGAGACCAAGAAGGCCGAGAAGTCCGGAAGTGCGAGACTGTGAAATTAGACAGTCTAGTCATCATAGTTGCGTCACCAGCTGTCTCTGTGGAGTTTAATAAACTCAGCCGTCTGCGCCTTGATATCTAAAATATAACAGGACACTGGAGTAAACTCACACTTCTGTTTAATCAGTTTTCTCTTTGACGTTTATTCATCTGTGTGAAAACTATAACTTTAATCTCAGCCAAACCGATTTACTCAGGAACAAATAAACCAGTGAAAAAAGCCAAACAATAACATTTTTAAGTTATCTAAGTGACGTATATATCATGTTTAACCTGAGTAGCTAAAGACTGCGGGGGTTTGAAAATGATGTGCTGGGAGTTCGCTGTCCTCGCCTTGACCTCCGGGTCAGCTATCGAGCTGGTGGGTAACAGACGTCTCTGAAAACGTCGGAGCACTTTTACAAATATGTGATGTCCTGATAAACCGAGCAGATATTTGAAGTTTACACAGCTACATTCTCACCTGGAAATATCTTAAAAGTTTATTTTTGTGACCCAGGAAGAATAATAAGAGTAATATTAAAACTAAGTAGCTACCACCATTGTTTAAAATGGAATTGGCTGGGCCGCGCTATGAAGTCTGGGATAGGTTGGGCCACGAAGGATACACCCAACCCATCCTTCAAATCTGGGGAAATAAGGACGATGCATTTGGAGCAGCCTTCAAATAGAGACAGTCTTCGTCGCCTGGCTGTGATGTAATCGGCCTTCAAATGCGGCATCCGAAGGATGCGGCCCAGGAATTGGGACACAGCTTTTATATTAAGTACTCCAAAGTATTCAGGATACGTTATTGTCATTGAGTAACTTGAGAGAATACGTTACAAACTACATTTTGGGCCTTGTATTCTGTAATCTGTAGTGGATTACATTTTAAAAGTAAGCCTCCCAACTCTTTTGATATATAGATAAACACCAATACAAACACAGATGCAGTGAATGGGAAAAACGAAACTCATCATTGTAGTTTGAGTAATACATACCAGACTACAAACGGAGTCACAGTCTTTACAGTGTGAAGAGGCTTTCGATATTTTACTACCCAGATCTGATCTGAACTGCATGACAACTATTTATATGTGATTAGATGTCACCATATTAAATGATAATTACGTGCATACTTCATCATGTGGTTTCATGTCGCTCAAAATTTGGAAGCCCTGGTCTACTACTGCATTAAATCAAATTGAGACTAAATTTGAATTATCCTAATTTGAAATGTATTGGTTTGGAAATGACTGCCACTAGATCGAAACTGAATTTCATATTTTGAAAATGAATTAATTTGCTTTGAAACTGTATCATCAAATCATTTATTTATTAGTGATTCAGCTGTTTATGATATGTTTACCCAGTCATAGCGTGGAAATCTTTGATGAATGGATTCTCATTTGTGGAGCTAAGTCTGAGGAAATAATTGTATAACATAACATATTAAAATAATATTGGTTACACTGTGATCAGTGTTAGATCAACTGTTTATTGGCACACAAGTATATTTGTGGTTGTTTTTAGACATTTTGGGTTGAAATTGGCCATCGAAGGCCACTCTATTCATGCCAACCACCAGACTGCTGATGAGGAAGGCTGTAAACTTTATTTCGAGCAATGTCAGGTTTTCAGTATATGATTAAAATGGCTGGTGGTGACACTGACATACAAAACAATTTGAACATGCATCAAGTAAAAACATAAAAAACACATATACAGTCAGTAACATTGAACATACCCTAAGTGTACCTATGGTAGCTAATATATTTAGCGTGATCCACAGCAGTTTTTTCACTTCCTTACTAGCCTGTAGTTATCAATAGAGAAGATGTATAACAATAGAGAGAGACTTCAACCAGATTTTACCAAATAGAGAGCCTTCTGAATGTGCTTAAACAGGAGAATGACATCATTAAAATGCTACTCATGCTAACATGCACCCAATTGCTTAGAAGTTTCCACTTGCTGAATCAACTTGCAACTATGCCACAGAGAACTGAGACAGTCATAAAGGCACACAAAAATGTTTTTCCTTTGCAGTAACACAACGAACATATTTGAAACCCACCCAGAAACTGAGTGTGTGACAGGATGCAACACAGGCAAGATACGACTTTTTTGTATGTATGAGCTGGCAGCCTGTTGAGGGGTGGGGGATTTAAATCCAGTAGATTAAGGCTGTTGTGTAATGGTTAGATGGTCTGTGCTTTGTGAGACTGACAAATGGCCTCTTCAAAATGCATTCAAACTATCTTATATAAGTACAGGAGGACATGAATGAATATCCTGTTTAAATTCATTATGGATAAATCATGATTACTTTGTCCTACTCAGCAGTAATGTGCGTTCGTGGGTTGCACCTCTGCAGTTTATGTGAGCAGCTTGCTAAGATTAGATGGATACCATTTTGTCCAAATTTAGTAACTTATGGCCAAATTTCTCCAAACTAATGAGTGACGTTTGATTTCTCGCATAGCAAAAATGGGAAAATGGGTATGTTGAAAAAAAGCTTATCTTCAGTGGTCTTCATTGGCTGTCCACTTTGTAGAATACATATAATTCAAGTAATGGAAGAGTATGGCCTTTCTAGGAGTGCAGGGCAATGACACAGATGGGAGGAGATGAAGCAGAGTTTTTCTCCGAAGTTACGAAGCTCTAATTTATTCATATTGCAGGGGATCAGGCAAGGAGCACCAGTGAACCATGGATAGAGATATGTGTGTTTAAATCTACTGTATGCTATGATGACTCTTCATATGGCACTTGTGAACATAGACGAAACAAATCCTCATTTCCCTAACCTAACTTCTAATTTGTCCTCAGCTTACAGTCAGCTTGCTCTCTAGTGGTCAGCCTACCCCACTGCACAGACAATCCCCAGCTTCACTGGAGATAAGATGGATTAGGTATTTAGCGAAATCTCTTCATGCTGCTGTAAATAGACAGATGGGTTGGTCCCCCCCCACCACCACCCCCCGACCAACCAACTTCCACACTCAGCAGCCTCTCTGTTGCCAGGCCAGGCCACGACATGACTGAACACAATTGAACACATGCAGATTAATGTCTGTTTAATTTAAAAAGATGACTTCTACTCCCTTATTCATCCTTCTCATTTTACTTTTTTTTTTTATTTGTTTCATTTTATTGATTGGTGTTATGCTTTCACAGTGTTTCACAGAAGTGACAGAAACACTAAGATTACAACTAAGAATGATTATGCTGTACTTATTATACAACGTGAACAGTCTTTGCTTTTTCCTGATATTAATTTAAAATTACAATACTGAGAATAAATAAAATGCTCAAAAAATGACACACTATAATCAGAGTATAGCATCACGTCACTTAAACATTTTGGACTATTGATCTGGTCAGTTAGGTAGTGGGGGTAGTTAAGCTGCTTGTCAGTGTCAGACTTGTAGCATGAGGGGATATCTACAGAGGCTGCACAGGTAACTCACTCACTGAGAGATTAATCAATACATGCCGAGTTGCACCTCTGACTGCTCAGGAAGGTTGGCTGATCATTTTCATTTCCATCAAAAGATATAGCATTCTATTATTCCTAACACATCGCTCAGTGCAGCGTGGTTTGTTTGTTTCGCAGTGTATAACTATAAAATGCGCTGTATAAATATTCTGTCGGAGTAAATTACATAATGTCTTTTATTGTGTCATGTGTTTTTAACAGTTATATATCAATGTCATATCTGTAGCAATGTATTTTAGAAAACTGTGGCAAATGGAAAACATACTTTGGGGCAATTTGAGTTAAATTAGTATACATGAGGCAGGCAGACAGCAACTGTGAGCCCTTAGCTTTGAACCTTAGGGGGAAATGTAATTTATTAGAGGGGAACTCTCCATAGAGGTTTGTACTCATAGACCCATCGATAATATAAAAGATGGAAGTTGGTGCTGTGATACCATGTGTTTATTTCTGAAGCACCAATATGAAGCCTGAAGCATTTCCATTGTCCCCATCTTGGTTGCAAAAACCTGGCTGTAACAAAGAGAGACATAATGTTTGTTATGAGGTATGATTCAGAATGGAGAGTGAGCCCATAAACTCAGGATAGAAACATTTCCCTGTAGCTTGCTTTTTATGTTCATACCAATATTTTTTTTTAACACTGTATGGAGAACTGAACTGTGTGTGTGGGTGTTTTTTTTTCACTTCACCGTTGGCTTAATTTTTTAGCCATAAAAGTTGTCATTTGAATAGAATCGGCCTTGGCAGCCTCGGGTTTCAGTGGAGGTATGGATGTGTTTACTTTGAACAAATAGATCGCTGGAAGGTTGGGACAAGATTGTAACGTATAAACGTAACATCTGAACTGATTTGATCCAGCATCCATGTTGGATTTTATTGAAAAGTTTAAAAAGGAAATTCCCAAAATCTTCCCAGTCTTTGGAGTGTGAGTGTGGAGCATTTTTAATGTATTCTGTGTTTGAGCAGGAACCACAGAAAAATCTTTGGGGCTCAAGAAGTTACTCCTAGCTCCAAAACCACAAAACAGTAACAGTCAAAATGGTGATGAGTGACACTGCAGTGGCTACATCCATCTTTCAGTTCATGATGGGATAAAGTTGCAGGTCAGGAGGGTCACATAAATGCATAAGCTGGGAGACTGAGGGATGATGGGATGGTGGGATACTGGTTCAGTGCACGGCCCCCCATTGTGAGGATGAAACCCTTTTCAGAGCAAAAGCAGATTAGTGCTTCCACTGCAGCCCCACCCCATATGTGCATGTACATACAGAGACGGGTGGAAAGGAAATTTGGGGCCTTTGTTTAGGGATGTTTTGGAACAACAAAGCTGCTAATCTCTTCTTACGGAAGATCTGAATCAGGAATTTCAATTAATATCTGTGTCATTGTCCTTGGTAATGTTTTAATATGCCACCACCCAGAGAGAGGTCCACAAACAAAAGGAATATATGGTGACTAAAGCTTGTGTGTGAATCGGCTCTTTCTGTTAACATTCTTCATTTACGTTAATGAAGCTGAAAACACTTAGTTCCTCTTTAAATATTTACTTGGATTACATTTTATTGTGAATTCCAGCTAAGGTGCCTGGTGACATGTTTGAATTTCTTAGACTATGTAGCATGTAGCATGTAGCCGAAATGTCACCTATAGTGCTCGATGGGATTGGTTAATACTTTCTCATGATCTTTTTTTTGTGCTCAGTGCTAAAGCTTGTGAAATGTCAGCAACATGTACTGGATAGCCAGTGAAACACGATCTATACTAAAATGTCCAAGAACAATTTGAACATATTATTTTTGCTTTATTGACTCAATGTATTTCTATTTATGCTTGTGAAACACATTTTAGTAGATTTACCTGTGAAACTGCAATCAGAACTCATTATGCAATCATTATATCAGTTAACTAAATACATGAAATGTATTTTTGATTAGTTGTGCTTCTTATATAAAACATATTCTTTATCGCTTTGAAAAGTTATGGAATTACAGTTTTACAACCATTAACCTAAATAAACAAATACACAAAGTATCAGCTCAGTTAAGTAGAAATGAGAAACTCAGTAGTTCAAAAAAATATAATACAGTCAAGAGCTTAAGTAAAATCTGAAGAGAACAGCAAATGCAGGTATTTTAAGGCAGAAAACATTTCTACATCCATCCTTGAACAGCTGAAACAGATATTAGACGGTCTATGTCCAATAAGTAGTGCAGGGAGTAGTACGGGATCCATTTATTATCCATAACCACTGATTATGGCGACATTCATCAGGATATCCTCTGTGTCAGCTGACAGAGAAACTGAACCGAGTCAAACTGAATTCAAGTTCATTCAAACAGCATCATCAAATGAAAGGAGGATATTTAACTAAAGAAGTACAAACTTTTTATATCTAAGATTTTCTGATTGGACTCAAATGCTGATTTGGAACTTCCACTTGTTAGTGGTAAACTCCAAGCCGTCTGATCCACAACTACAAAAGGCTGCTATCAGACAGATTCGTAATCCTCTATCCCGCTAGATCTCTGACTCTCAGGTAACTCACACCTCAGGTCCAGTTGTCCTTCACTGAAGGAAGCAGAAAATTAGTTGCAGTCTCTCCACATACCAAAAAACAAAACATTTCCATACAGCAGCACTAATCCCACTTACAGGTCGTTGTTAGAGATCCAGCGTTGAATGGAGGTGGATGAAGAGCAGCAGGAGGAAGGCTGGCCTGTAAAACACAGGCTGTGGTTGGTGCAAAAGCACACACAACACAGACAGACTGAGAGAAAAAACAGAATGAGAGAGAGAGCAAACGAGAGAGGGACGAGTCAGGGCTGGGGAGGGGAGGACCATGATAGGACTACTAGCAGTTAAATATTCAGGCCAAAGAACTGCAGTTTCACATTTCATCAGGAGAAGCAAGACCAGTAGTGCTTGCCCTTTAAAATCTAAAAGTAGATATTGATCAAATCTAAATCTCTTATTTTTTGCACGCACTCTTTACATTGCTGCCATCCTGTGGCCACAATTGGCTACTGTAAAAAGCAGGGTGGTCTTTTTTCTGTAGAAATCCACAGTGCATCTCATTCGCATGGCTATGTCCTTGTCCCAGCTTAAAGTTGTCATTTTTGTGGGGGTTTGTGCGCATGTTCTGGTCTTTGACAGCAGATTGATGGGAGATTAGCATGCTAGACAATCTGTTATTGGTTCTGCTTCTGCTCCTCTTACATGACATCAGGGATGTCAAATATAAGGCCTGGGGACCAGAATCAGCCTGGCAAAGACTCCAATGTGGCCCACTGGTAGAGTGCATAGATTTTAGTATTTTGTAGTTTTGCAGCTTTTCCAGTTAATAAATTCTCCACCTGCATAGCCATTCATACACAAAATAGTTAAGTAATAGATAAACAATTAAATTACAGTAAAGACAGTAAAGTACTATAAAGATTTCTCTTTTTATTATAGTGGGTCCATAGTTTAAAAACCTGTTGTTTTATAAATGCAGCCAGGCCAATAAGAAGCACCAATAATCCCATGATGGGAACATTTCTTATGAACAGAAACTGAGATGCATTGTTAAAATTTCCCTCCTTTTACTTATATTAAAATATCTCAGTGATTAAATGTTTCGTTAAATGTCTTTACACTGACAGAAAGCCCTCTTAAGGTCAAAGTTGGCTGTATGTGGGCTGACATCCCTGACGATAAATGGATTGGTTGTTACATAGCACTTTTTCTCTATTGCTTTATGCAACTTGCCTCATTCACCCATTCATACAAGCACTTTCTCACACATTTGTACTTCAGTGGATTTATCAAAGAGCAACTTGGGGTTAGTATCTTGCTCGAGGATATTTGGCATGCAGCCAGGGATCGAACCAGCAACCTTTTCGATTAGCAGATGACCAGCTCTACCTGACCTCCTCTGTTTCCTCCTGTTTGTGGAAACAGAGACACCATTAGTAAGGTGCCAGTTTTATGTTATTCATCATCATAACAGAAATAATTTTTCTTTGTTTGTTAATAAATAAACAAGCAAATATCTAATTTCCCAGTCTGACATCATGTTCTCGTCTCATATATGCTGGAGCACAAACCTGTTAACTGTTATTAACACTTTGATTGTAACTATTGTTGCTGTCCATGATACGTGACAGCATGGAGCTTTAAACTAAAATTTAAAACAAGCAACTGAATAAATCACTACCTTCTTTAAATCATTATCACCAACTCTTTATCATCGTACGCACACGTGGGTAACTCAAGCATAGGCTGGCACCACTTTGTATGACAGGCTTCCTGTGGAGACACTTTTTTTTTTTAGCATTTTCTTATCTACAGGTCCTTCTCAAAAAATTAGCATATTGTGATAAAGTTCATTATTTTCTGCAATGTACTGATAAACATTAGAGTTTCTATATATTTTAGATTCATTACACACAACTTAAGTAGTTCAAGCCTTAAATTGTTTTAATATTGATGATTTTGGCATACAGCTCATGAAAACCCAAAATTCCTGTCTCAAAAAATTAGCATATCATGAAAAGGTTCACTAAACGAGCTATTAACCTAACTCGAAACACCTGCAAAAGACTCCTGAGGCTTTTAAAAACTCCTAGCCTGTTCATTACTCAAAACCTCAATCATGGGTAAGACTGCCGACCTGACTGCTGTCCAGAAGGCCATCATTGACACCCTCAAGCAAGAGGGTAAGACACAGAAAGAAATTTCTGAACGGATAGGCTGTTCCCAGAGTGCTGTATCAAGGCATCTCAG
>VUQR01010135.1:7326-18794 GCA_015108515.1 Hemichromis elongatus | reverse complement strand
GGCATCATCGTCTGGACTGGGCAGGAGCTGGGCATCATGTGGAACCCTGAAGTAATGTTGCACAGAATAGGTAAGCAAAGCTGTGACAGATAGATTTCTTAATATAAAACTGAATATAACTCGGCCCTGAAAATCATAGAAATACGGTATCTAACCAGATTCTTATTCTAGATGGCATTACCTTGGCCTGCAGTAACACTGTGAGGAACCGTGGAGTCATTTTTGACCAAGATATGTCCTTCAATGCACATATTAAACAAATATGTAGGACTGCTTTCTTCCATTTGCGCAACATCCCTAAAATTTGAAATATCCTGTTGAATTCAAAATCCTGCTGCTTACATACAATGTCTTAAATAATCAGGCCTCATCTTATCCAGTTTGGATTCGGGAGACAGAAACCATCTCTGCTTGTAAGATTAGGCTGTCTTTTATCCTGTTTATTTTTATCCTGCTCCTGTTTATTCCTTCTCTCACCCCATCCGGTCGCAGCAGATGGCCCCGCCCCTCCCTGAGCCTAGTTCTGCCGGTGGTTTCTTCCTGTTAAAAGGGAGTTTTTCCTTCCCACTGTCACCAAAGTGCTTGCTAATAGGGGTTCATCTGATTTTGGGTTTTTTTCTCTATATGTATTATTGTTGGGTCTACCATACAATATAAAGCACCTTGAGGCTACTGTTGTGATTTGGTGCTATATAAATAAAAATGAATTGAATTGAATCCATTACCTCTCCACCATCCCAGCTATTCTGGAGTCCAAGTAAGGGGATGTTGCAGCCACTTTCTAAACACTCACTGCTTAGCACATTCTCTCTCAGATTTCCTGCCCTAATACCCCAGTCGTCTCCCACAGATCTGCCCACCCCCACACTGTTATATCCGCTCCCCTGGCCTGTCTCTCTCGCCTCAGTTAAGATGTTTATGTAGGACTTACTCCTTTAGTCTATGTTCATTTATGTTTTGCTCTTGTTAACCGAGTGAAAGATCGCAATCTGTTGTGTTAAATGAATTATCCTCGGGAATCAGGAAAATTATATTTATACAGTGACTTTATAGTCAGATTTAACCTGACCATTATTTAAAAGATTTCTTGGTCACTAAATTATTATCTTTAATGAGGTAAAGTTCAGTGTTTCGAAGAAGGAGCTATGAAGAATCATTGTATTGGCATTAGGACTGTAACAATATGAGATTTTCACTTATTTACAATGTCATCATTATTATATTAGAAAATAGCAAAATAAGAATAGAATGACATTCTATTAATAATGCTGTTAGTCAATTCAGGTATACCTTGCATACCAAAAAGTCATCATTAATAATAATCCTCTATAGGCTATAAGAGATGAAAACAACCTCACAATGTTCTTTTTTTGTTGTTTATCTTTATTTTAACATTTGAACTGTGATCAAAGCTCCTCACATTCACAGGATGTAATAACACTAACAGTCCAGGTCATTGTTGTTGTCGGGCTGTGGTCTATCCTGATATCCTTGACTGAAGGACAATCAACACCCTGGACAGGTCTCTAGTCCATCATAGTCACAGACAACATTTGGTTCAAACATATTAAACTGAAATCAAAGCAGGATTCTAGATTGGAAATGAAAAGCCTCCAACTGGTAAACTTTGAAGGCAACAAGGTGAAAAATGAAACAGTAACAGTGGAGGCTGAAGGCAAACTGCATGCTAAACTCCAGTTCAGTGAATTATATAATATTACACATCTTCAGACAACAACACATTTCAAAGTTTTTGATCAGTCTATTGATTGCAGTGCTGAAACCACATGCGGTATATGACCAACATTAGCACACTGTGCACTGAGACCATGAACATCACGTCTTTGAAGCTTTCTTCTTCCTCTTTGTGGCATCAAAATGGAAATAGCAGAAACAGCACAAGTTACTTTGATCTACCAAAAGGAAAAAGCTGAATATCTGAGGCGAAACTAGTCAGGTGGAATAATTACCATAGAAACAGCAATTTAATGCAATGTGTCAGGCAGCTTAGTGTGTGACAGCTGTTGATATCAGCTCAGTACAAGTAACACTGTGTGTCTGGGAGCTGTTGGTTGTTATGTTTCTAGTCATTTAACATCTACCCGCCCATCCATTCAATGTAGGGGCAAGAAAGGCCAGGTTGGTGCAGGCTGGTTAGGTTAGGCGTTGGGTGCATTTGGCCCCCTGTTGTCTTTAGCTAAACGAGTTAGTTCACTTTGTGGCTAGGCTGTGTCTGGGCTTCTATCATGGCAATTGGAGCAGCTTAACAAGTTTCTCAAGGGAACCTGTGGTGTAGAGCATGTCTGTGGCTTTGTAGGCTGCCAGGTTTTGGTTGCTCTTTTTACCCCACTAATTTTAAGTGCACAAATAGTTAATGGGTGTCATGGGTCTCACATGACAAGATGAAAAACAATTATTGAGTACACATAAGTTTCATAATGCATGTATATATCTAGATCAATGAATTTCACTAAAGGCCTGACATTCTTTGCCATTTTTATATTTTATATTCATATATGCGTCTCAGAGATTTGAGATCCAAATTAAAAACGTGTTACAGTTATACTGACTCTGGTTAGTGTACATCTCTCAATGAGACAGAAACCTTATTAAATCACCTGATAATAAGTCATATAATCAGAATATAAAACATGTAAAAGCTGTTTGTGGTAAAAAAAAAAAAAAAAAATGCTTACAGATAAAAAAAACTACGTGTAAAACTCTGCACTCAGGTCTCCAGCCTGGATTTAAACCACACATACAACTTTTCATCCCCTCCAACAGCCAAACCCATCTGTTCTCTGATTGGATTGTTACATTTGTGACTGACATGACATCGACCAATCAGCTGAAGGGAAGAAAAATCGGGTCAAAATTTGTACTTGTAAGATGAGAGTCACACACAGCCAGGAAACCTGAGCGCAGAGTTTTAAATGTAGTTTTTTGCTTTGTATCTGTAAGCAGACCTCGACAACAACATCGTGTAAATCTTTTTTACACACACACAAATATTCATCTGTAGATGCAAAAACATAAAATTTTCACATATTTTGGTTTACAAAGTTACAAAACTCAGTTCACAAATACCTATTTGATTTACAGGTACAAAATATTTATGACCACAATTTTATTCCATATATTTCTTCACTGACTTCTTCTGAATGCCATTAGCTGTATCTGCTGGTTTGAAGGCAATAAACCAAAAAGAAGATGATTTAGTCATTTTATGTGCATCACGCAGCTTGTATGTGTTGTTTAATGAGGTTGAAAAGCCACAGTTACATATAGCAAATAATACTGTAATGTTACAAAATGCATTCAAAGATAATAGATAATTTCGCTTACCTTCTGTTTCCATGTCATCCCTATCCTCTGTCAGTAGGACTGTGTTATACAGTATGTGATTGATATGTAAGGAACAGTTATATAAAATGACCACAGCAAACATCTGGTCTAATGCCATTACAATTTAAATACCAGGACTGATAGACATTGAATTAGCTGGATAGCTGGATGAAGATGAAAACTAGTCTATTGCTACAAATGGTCATAAGAGTCACAAAATAACATTCTACTAAATGTCCTTTAAGTGGCAGAACAAATAAACAGGTAGCTATACTTGTTTGTCAGTGTTTATGTAATACAGTTACTTCTTATGTCAGCTTATACTTTTATAATTTGTCATTACTTACATTTTGATTAAATACTTCAGATAATTTATTTGAATTCTATTAGAATGTGTAACAACATGATGGTGCACTGTCAGGATATGGACTCATGGCCAATAATAGTATAAATCCAAAAAAGGAATAAGAACTGTATGCAGACTACTACTGCTACTCTAAGTTTGTGAATGATCAAATTATATAATTGGATTACAATGTATCCAATTCAGAGTCTAGGGAGGTTGAAGCCTCTCTGAGGCAGGACAGGCTGCCAGTTTATCACAGGGCTAGGTGGCTGTGGCCTCCGTTCATTCTCCTAATGTTGACCACCTGCATGTAATATCATTGACTGTACCTAAGGAACAAAAAGAGGCAAATACTTGCCTTCCTCTAATAAGCACATTCATACAGAGGTAATCTACGGAAACACTCTAGCCTTGCCTCTTATCAGAGAAATCCATTTCTCTAAAATATTTCTGTAAAAAGAATTTCATGTGGGAATGAATGAAATGAGTTTTTCAGATGACACAGCCAGCAGTCCCACAGTGATGAATGAAACCACCAGATACAATCCTGTAAAATGTCTAACCAATACAAATACAAGGCTGGTATATAAATGTTTCTGACAATGTCAGAAAGAGATTGAACTCCATCAGCACTCACAAGTTTAGCTTTAAGGCTCTGAGAGGGCCTGTTAACTTAAGCCTTCCACCTCAGAAAGAACAAAAGCACAAACTACATATTGACAGGACATGTTGATTATTGATGCAGCGCTGAACACAGGTTCACAAACTGTAAGCCGATGCAGCTTAAAGTATTAAGGCAACAGTGTTTCTCTTTGCTCTCCTGAAAGCTGTCTTCTCTCATTAATTCTATTTAATTCAATTCAAAATTTATTTGTTTAGCACATTTAAAAACAACAGAGTTGACCAATGTGCTTCACAATCAGTTAAAAACAAGAGAAAATAGGAAAACAAATTAAAAAAAAGAAGAGAATGAATTAACAATAAAAACATAAAACAGACCTGATGGTATTCGTACTGAACTTGAATTACAAGCCAAAGTAAAGAAGTGAGTTTTAAGACGTGATTTAAAAGACTGAATCGACTCTGAGGTACGACTCTCCTCATGCAGATTACTCCAGAGTCTGGGTGCCCGCGCAAAGGCCCGACCTCCTCTATGCTTCAGTCCAGACCTCGGTTGTGCTAAGAGCATCTGGTTGGATGATCTCAGCGCTCTTTTGGACTCATACATGTTGAGGAGCATTAAAAACAACAAACAACATCAAACTTATTATTTAATCAGTTACACAAATACAGCATTGAGCACAGCAAGTGTTTATTGTCAGCCTAAGTCGCTGAGTATTTGCAGAATGCCCCAGAGTCTATGTGTGATGTAAAGTTGACTCTCAGGTGTGCCAGCAGGAAAGAAGGTCCAATTAACATCAGCCTGATCTTTCTTATGCAGGATTATAGGAGCCAGACTTTGTTCAGACAGCGGAGATTGACCCTGAGCTAATATGAATGATACAGTTTAAACGAAGCACCAGCACATGCTGACTATAAATGCACTAAAGATAATCAGGATATTTATTAAGAACCCAGCTGCCTTTAACCATTTTACTGCTAACTTAATTAATTATCAACTTAGTCATGACTAATTTTCTCTCCTCACATTAACCGCTATACTAATTTATACAACAATAGCTTTGCACAGTAACGTTGAGCTAGCACCAAAAAGGCTGTAAAACACATAACAATATCTACGAATGCATTTCAAAGCTACCATATCAACGCTTGTTTTACATCACATTCTTAATGCTTGCTGACACTCGCTGACTTAATATAATCGCTCCAGTTAAATGGTCTTACCTGTAAACACTGCCGTATCCACCGGAAATCAGTGAAAATGTGTTCTGGAGTCTTCCCGTGCTCCTGTTAGCGATCCTCTGTCTGAACCGACTAGCAGGTGTACAAGCCACCTACCGATCTATGGGCCTGATTACCACTAATAACGCCCACTGAATGGACTGATAACATCTAATGTGGGTCCAATGCGAATAAACTTGTGCCCTTTGGTGGGAAACTGATGAGAGACCAGTGTTAGACAGGTTGGTGCTGATGCTTTGTTCACTGACCACCTGTGCAGTTTTACTAAAGCAGTGGTTCTTAAAATCTTCCCCCATCACTTGTTATTGTCAGCTAAGAGTAAATGATAACTACAGATGTGATAACAGTCTACAGTTCTTCACTATGTCAGCCAGAAAGCAGTGCAGATACATGAGGCTGTCGGTATAGTCAGCTCACAGTATGTACATAACAAATCAGCTGGAACAGTTCATGTTGACAGGTGGACATCAGCCTACAGCTTGACATCAATATAGATTAGATAAATGTTTGAGAACTAAGGAGTGTTTAAATCTTAAAATCAAATCAGTGGCTGTGGAGAAAGTGGTTGTGACGGGTGAACAGATGCATGGACAGATGTACCCATGCTGATCCATTTAGTGACTCCCAGGATTTGTATCAACTCATGAAGGCTTGTTGCAAAGATCTAACACTGTTGCCACTCAGAGGGACCTAAAACAATCAGCCTAATTTTCTCTGCCATTATTTCCGTGTTTATAAGCTCATGACAGAGAAAAGTAAATGTGTCTCTGTGGATGCCATGTCAACGTTGCCCAACCCCCGGGCCACGGACCCGTTTGGTACCGGACCCCGAGAGTTGACGCTCTTTTTTATCATTAACTCGGGTTCCCTGGGTCTTTTCCTGTATTCTAGTTGTCTTATTTTGAAAGAAATTTTTATGCGTTACCATAGCGACCAGATTAAAGGGCAGAGAGGAGGATGTTACTCTAAATGTTGTTGGTGCATTTCAGGAGGATGCTGCTAAAAAAGTTACACAGTGACCCAGTGAATTCTCGTTTATTATTATATTTACAAAGTACTGCAGTTTTTGTCTCGGTCGTATCGTTTAATTTTGTTATATTTACACGCGACACCGTAAAGGCCAGTCCGTCTGACATTAAACCGCTCCGTGGGGCAGCCTGGGACCGCTGGTCTGTGAGCTGTCTAAGGAGAGAAATAGCTTCTGCTGCTAGCACAGCTCTCCGTTTTACGGTTAGTTAGTTAGTTAGTTAACACCAATAAAAACCGCCTGGCACACCTGACTGCTGCACTTTCTCATCATAAACACATGTTGTAGCGTTGCTCTAACTCTCTTCCTCATCACAGACATATTTCTCCTTCCCTTCTGCATGGCTGAATCCTCCTTCATGCCTTAAAAATCTGCATGCACAGCCAATACTGGCAAAAATTTCTCAAGTGGGAGGAAAGAGGAGTGTCAGTGCTGATCAGTATTGACTATGGATCCATATTTAACTCTGCATGAATATTTCATCCCCTATAAGCGTTTATTATGGGGCTGTCTGGGAGTCTCCTGAGCATAAAACAGATTGGTCTACCTGTGATAAATATCCCTTTAAGGGAACAGCCCTTCCACCATCCTCTTCCTAACTCTCCTTCTAGTCCATTGCCCCCGACAAGGAAGAAGAGTTCCTTTTACTGAGCTATCAATAATCATTGGCCATATAGATGTTGAAGTAACTCCTCCAGACGGCTGGTCCACAGTGCTGCATGATAGGAGTACTGGCTGATGAGTCACTAAGCTGCTGGGAGTCAGGGTCAAGGTTCATTTGGCCCTCACCACTTCAGACGGCTTATTGAAGTTCAATTTCATTTGGGGAACCTACAGAAAGATTAAAGTAGGCCTGCAAGCAAAGGCTCATGTAAATGTGGACGAGCACATGCATCCTGCTGTTGCCTCCATATCGATACATGTGGATGTGGGGAAGTCAAAACAGAAAAACAAAGATTTATTGTTGGAAACATGATTTTTTTTCACCCAGACTTCAAAGATTTATGCTGAGAAAAGTATCTATTTCTTTTAACTGTATCTCAATTTCTCTGTAATGAATTGTACTCTTCACACATTGTATCACGTACATCAACACTTAGTATGGCCACAAAATTACTTTAGTGTCATTAATTTGAGAATGGGAGCAAAAGTTACTATATGTAGTATAGAGGATAACAGCAGGAGAACTCTGGGCATCTTCTTCTCCACTCACTATATCAGTTTACACATAATTATTATTCAGTTAGTAAAATAAAATAAATAATCTGAAATCTTAGCATGTATATATTATGTATGTGTGTTGAGCAGTTAGACAAGGCTGAAGCATTACTGAGTAACAATGAGCTGTTTTGTGTATTAGTAGGAACTGACATATGGATGGTGGAGAATTGAGTTTTAAGTCAATGCAAATTGTAAAATGTAAACTGTAACTACAGAAGCGACTAAAGCTGGTGGCAGACCAACACCAAATTCGAGGTTCACATGGATTTGGACCTTGATGCAGAGTGGCTAGCTGCTGCTGTGAACCATCAGCACTTTGTTTTGCTCTATGATTTCTTTTTGCCACTTCATGATTTACTGACCTTAAAACAACTTGCGTGGAACACATTTTCAACCCTGCTGTAGCATCCTATAATATTGGCCATCTTCCTTTTCAAACTGGTTGAGTGAAACGCACAACCCTTTACCTTGTTGTTAGACTGTTGACTGTACTGCTCATACATGTGCAGCCAGTTTTTTGTCATGTGATTTCTTCTTCTTCTTCTAAGTAAGAGGGTGTGAGACCTGGGTGGCTGTATTTTTACATACTGTCTTGTGGGTTTTAGTTTTTGGCCATGGCCAGTACAGGTAGCGCTGACATGAAGACATGTTTGGGCTGGAGGAAGTGTGGGCCGACATAGCTCTATCTAAAACACTGCTCGGATGAGCGGAGCTGTGGTCCTGTTGTTGAGAAGGTAGCTCAGGTTAACAGGCTAGCTGAAGAAGGGATCGTGTCGGTGAGTTTTTCTGTTCCTGCTGAAACAGCCTTCTTACTCATATTACTCTCTCTAATGTGCACCTGATGATACGTGATGAGTTTCTGACACGCGAGCTTCCAAGA
This sequence comes from Hemichromis elongatus, assembly GCA_015108515.1. Classification (NCBI taxonomy): domain Eukaryota; kingdom Metazoa; phylum Chordata; class Actinopteri; order Cichliformes; family Cichlidae; genus Hemichromis; species Hemichromis elongatus. Next base: position 10,112 of record VUQR01010135.1, on the reverse strand, counting down.
CATGCTCCCCCATCTCCCCCACAGCCAAATGCTTTGGCTGTGGGGGAGAGGGACGCATGATGAAAGTGTTTCCCAATAAGCCCGGGCCAGTGGTGAGCCCAGCGCTGTGGGCCCGCCCGGCACTGAGGGCCCCGCCCAGCGCTGTGGGCCCCACCCTGCACTGAGGGCCCTGCCCGGCGCTGTGGGCCCCGCCCAGCACTGAGGCCCCGCCCGGCACTGGTTAGCTCAACCTGAACCGTCCCTCTAAGCTAGTCATTCCTGATCCTGTCCATCCGTCATCATTCCCAGTGAAAGTCCAAACACCTTCAGCTCTGTCACATCCAGCTATGTTTTCTATCATGTTGTTAGTGCCACTGTTTCCAAAGAATACAGGTGTAATTACTAGCCACAGTGAGGAGTTCCCTCGAGCAGATGTTATAGATAATTGTACAACAGCATACTCAGAGAAGGAATATTTGTCAGTTTGTCCGCCATCAACAGCTCACTGCATTTGTATTCTGTAACATTTTGCTCAATTTGTGATCTTTCTACGCTTTAGTCATGTTTTGCTTTTATCCCATGTTCACTTTTGCTGAAATCCGTGCCATGCCATCCATAATAGCTCAAAATCTATCCTAACAGCCTTTCCATTAGTGGACTAGGACGGGGTTGGGGGTGTAGATGTTCCATCTACCTACTGATTGCAGCGTTGAAGCAGTCAGCTGTTCACAATTTCAGGCACAGATTTGATACTTAAATTTCAAGAACCCAAAACTGTTGCAATACAAACAAACAAACAGATACAACAAACATTTTTAGAAGAGCGGAGCAGCATGCAGTGAAAACATTTCATACCGACCCATCACACTGTGGCAAAATCTGATGATCATAATAGACGTTAAGAAGACTTCATGACATTTTCATGCTACTACTGAATGCTTTATATTATCTGATTAAATTCTCTATATTCTTTCAATTGTAATCATTTTATCTCAGTTATAGGATAGATCTTTGTTGTCACTGTTACCACAACAATGAAACACAGTTTGGCATCTCTCCGTTGGCAGCTTTTTAGGTTTTTACATTCAGATTCTTTGGATAAGAGAATAAGATAAATAAAGATAAAATTAGTTTAAATTAAATTTGTATTTATCTGCTCTCGTTAACAAATCTAAATAAGGCAGTATTCTACAGCATTTATTCTATCTCTACAACAGGGTCATTTAAAGCCACCACTCTGTTGCTCTGATTGCCCAGCATTTGATCTAGTGTCATGTAAAGTCAGTTTGATGGATGCTTTTTGAAACACAGACACAGCACAAAAAGAATTGCGCCTTAAAAGTTTAAATTTAACAATTTGAAGGAAATATTGTATTAAATAAAAATAGTTGTCTTGAATATACATAATGTTTTACTGAGTAAAAAATACCTAAATGAAGTCATAGGAAATCAATTATTCACCCCATATTTGGGAAAATCCTCGTTGTTGTTTAATTAATAGTTTATTAAATGAAGTGATCGTGTTCACGTGGATCTTCTGCAGGTCCGTGCTGAAATAAACACAAGTTTCTCAGACTCTAGGAAGTTTCTTAAGGAGAATTAGAACCAGAACCAGAAGAACCAGTTTCTAAGTAGCATGACTCTGATCCTGTAACAGTGATAAGATATAGAAGTTAAGCACACTAAACTGCAGTGTTTTGTAGTATGACAAGGTTTATACTTGACACATTTTGTCTGCTTTTAGCACTCCTGCTGTACTCATGTAAGTCTATGTGTACATTCAGTAATGAAGATGTGCAGTCACTCATCTGTGTGCTTTTTGGTTCTTTGGAGGCTAATCCATGCTTTTCCCTTTCCACACTGTTGAGCTCACTGCTGACATCACTGGTCTAGTCCAATCTGCTTCCACTCTCCCTTGCCTTTGGGCAGCCTTGCTCCCCCATCTCTGCCCCTCCCATGTTAGTCAGACTCCGTCTTCATCTCCACCACCGGTGTCAAGACTCTGGAGGATTCTGACCTAATTCCTATGGCTACTGGGATTCTGTTGTACTGTGATGGGCCATCAGGGTCCAGCTGCCAAATAGCCTAATTGTATAGATCACGTTCAGTACCTGCTGATGATATCTCTTTAGTGAACTTACTCTATACACAGGAGTACACAAAGTTGCAGCGGTAATAAACACAATACTTCATCACGTTTTCTGTGTCATTTTAACACGTTTGAGGTTGAAACCTTGATGGTCAGAATCAGGTTTGGACACTACTTATGCAGACAAAATGACCTGTTGGTCATCTTGTCATAATACCTCAATCCTGGTGCTTTAGTGTGAGCCGCGTTTTGTCCATTGAGCTTTTTGGTCTAGAGGAACACATCGCAATAGCACACAGTGAAATATTCTGTGGGTGTTCAGTCTCCACTAAGAATGATTGCTAACCAACCAACAATATTGGCTGTTGGTTGGCTACAAGTGGATAGCATTATTTATCCCATCCTGTAAATAGCAGAAAGAAGAAAACACTCAGTATATCATACGGCAGCCTTTTGCCTTATGGCCTAATCAAACTTTGCAACAGCAGCAGCTGCAGGAGTGCTATTCCTGGTTGTTGTACGGATGTAATGGCTGGCTGGGGGAGCTATAACACATGCTACTGTCATTTCAGTTTGGCTATTACAAAGTTGAGCCGTTAGAGGAGAGCCATTATTGTTATTGATTTGCTTGTTTGCCGCCTTCATGGTGGAAAAGCAGCACACAAAGAGAGATTGTTTCTCCTGCCCCCCCCCCCCCCCCCTTCTCCCCCCCCTTGGT
>VUQR01010134.1:16417-38137 GCA_015108515.1 Hemichromis elongatus | reverse complement strand
TATCTTTGAAGGTTTTTTGTGGTTCTCCCATTCCCGGTAAACTGCGCCTTTACTTCCTGCACTATTCAGGGCCACTTGCCAACCATTAAACATTTGGCAGTCGCTTACATCTCCACTTCCAGCAACCTGCAGTAAGGATCTTGCAGGAATGCACGGAAGCGCGTCTGAGGTGGGTGAAAACCCCTCTCCCCCGTCTGTCTGACCGGAGTTATCTGCATGACCATTAATGCAGCTCAGAGGGACAATCGAGCAGAAGAAGCTCAGGAAGTAAACCAGAGACGAAGAAGAGAACAGAGCAGAACCTGGCTCAGGGCGAGACGGCCATCTGTTGAGACCGGTTGAGGAGGCATCCAAAAGACCTTAATGTGCTGTATTCCAACCGAGCAGGTTTCCAAGGATGACTCTAGGGAGAAACACGCAAGAGCTCAGTCAATTAATGAAAAGTACTGACCCCTACAGGTAACAAAGGTTGCCTGACTTCCACCAGATTACCGATGATGACCTGGCAGGGAAATGTGGTACCCTTCAAACTTAATGTGCTCAACACCTGATTGCACTACTCAAAACAGGTGTGGGAAGGGCAGCATGAGCAGAGAGTAACACTAAAGCTGGCCCGATAGCTCCAGCGTGGACACAACCAAACGGGGGAAATACAGACAAAGAACAAAGAAAAAGCAGCTCCCAAACCATTCCCGCTGAAACACAACAGTTGCTGCCACGCGATTAGCTGATTAATCTTTTTTTCTAATGAGTATTTGAGCAGATCTTAATGGTAAAGGCTCTCTCATATGAAATGCACTGTTACTGTTTTAAATCAATTAGAAAAAAATAAAATGTCATGACTTTTGTCCATTATGGGTTAAATAAAGGATTATTTTATCTGTGAGAACTACACACGTCCTCCGCATGACTCTGTCTTTAAAGTTATCCAAACCCACTGCTATCAATCAGCGAGTGAGCCCTTTTACTCCTTCTTTTCTATTTTCTGCAAGAACAAAAGTACTGGCCGAAAGTTCACGTGAGCAGCTACCTGTGGCATATGTGGAGAAAAAACAAAAAAACAAAAACCTCATTACTTCACAATCCAGACGCTTCATCGGCTTCTGCGAACAAAGTGAGCAGCTGCTTGAGAACAGCAGAACCTTGAGGCAGGAGCATTAAGAAGCATGTGAAGTCAATGAGAGTTTTTCTTTTCCCTGACTTGGTGTTTCCATGCTCGCTGATTCTCCCTCTGAGTGGAGTAAGTGCACAGGTAAGCTCTCTGCTTATTGGTCAGGACTGAGATGGAAGAAATTCTTGATCAGCTCTGACGCACAGGCCAATGATTTTTTTTTTTTTTGTATTGTGACTGTGCAAACAGAGAAGCAAGCGTGGTTGTTTCTGAGCTTGCTTGCAGATACCGACTCAGGTGTCTAACGCTTCTTACGAAGATCAAACGGTAAATTCTTTCCTTGAGGTGCAAAAGTTCTCCACTTATCCTGTTTTTCCAAACTGCCTGTCTACAAAGTTTTGAATATTTCCTTGAAAATTATATTGCTAAGCAGCTTAATAAACACCACCAACAACAAAGTCACGACTCCTACATCACCTCTGAAAGCTCGCACTGTTCTGTGCAGCGAAACCCTCATAAACGTCAGACGTACTGAGGCACTCTTGACCCCCAAGGGAGCTTAGGGATTTAAATCTAATCTGTCCAAACACCTTACTGTCTCCTCCCGTATTTTCCTTCCTCCGCTTGCCACTTTTCACTGTTTGTTCTGTGGCACTGCACTTGTTTATTTTTGTGATATGTATGCAAAGACTTCCTGCACCCATAAACCACAAATCCAGCTGAAAAAAAAAAAAAACTACCTTTTTGTTGTCAAAAACTGCAAGTGTGTGTCTGTGTGAGCGAGCACTAGTGTGTGTCCTCGCTGGCTGGCAGTAATGCAGTAGAATTTAGGCAGAGTGAATGATCACTCTGTTTATAGGGATTTGATTGCAACCCAGAAACCAGGCCACATTCTCTGTCTGTCAGCTGCCAGCGAGCAGCCTGGCGTCAACATTATATTCCCTGAAACTTTGCCTTTCTTCTTCCTTTTCGTTCTCACTGCATCTCCCCTCGTCTATCCTAATTCTTCTTCCCACTCCCCACCCTTCTTCGAGAAAATTATTTATTTGCAGCCACCACCCCCCTCCTCCAACACACCCCTCTTTCTCCCACCCCCTCGCTGTGCCTTCTGATTTCCCTGGGAACTGAGCAGCATCAGACGTCTGCCTTCGTTCTTTACAAAAAACAGACACACACATAGAAACAAAATAAGTCACACTTGCGTAAGCACACACCTAACTATATATATATATAATGTGTGTATATATTAACACATACAGAGATTTAGACACATGCACAGGGTTTTTCCATGTGGATTACCTGGGAATTACAACATCTGGATGTAATAATTTCGATATTTGTTTACTCTAAGCTCCCAGTCCCCCAGTATGTGGTAACAGAAGTTTATGAAACCAAATTAATTATGTGTGCCAGTTCCCACAGGACCCTGCTCACAGATTTGTACAGAAGATTGGAATGTTAGTCCCCTCTGACCTAAAGCGGTGTTTTCCACTGTCTATCTGCAAATATGCACCAGAAACTGTGTGTGTTTGTGTTGAAATGTGCTTTATTTGGCAGTTGTGTGTTTTTCATTTCTATACTCCTGGCAGCTTTAAAAGTCTACATATTTCACATATTTTGCATAGGGAAATTGGGATGTTTGTGTAATGGATGATACAGTCGTATCTTGGAGTACAGTTAGTATAATGTAAATAGCATTAACCATAAACTAACATAATTATGGGCTGCACTGGTGACTCCTAAGGCACCAGTACAAGATCTTGAGCGATCTTATGCTACATCTGCTTTAGCTGAGCCCAGCCAGAGGCTCTTCGTTCCAAATCATTCGCTGCTTCTCCATTCCCTTGCCTCCTGTTATCTCTCTGCTATTGACTCAAAAATAAATATATAAATAAAATAACATGCCCAATTACTTGATAAAAAAGGATGCTCAAGAAAAAAGCAATCCACTACTGATTTCAGCCCACGCGATGCAACACATTTCCAAAAAAAGGTTTGAGACTGTGCAAAATATTTATAAAAAAACAGTTATTTGTAAATAATTTAAAGCCTTTGTTTGACAGAAAATAGCTCACAGACAGTATATCAGATGTTGTAACTGAGAAATCCTGTTTTGTTTTTTTTTGTTTTTTTTAATATCTGATCAGTTTGCATTTTAAACAAACTGAGACATGAGCAACAAAAGACTGGAAAAGCTGGTAAGGTTAACATTTACAGCACGTCATACAATTAAAAGAAAGAAATCTCTGTATGCAAAGGACAAGGCCAAAGACGGTACTGATTAGCTGTGATTTACAGACCCCGAGGCAGGCAGCTGTTTCAAAAATAGACATGACTCTGTAGTGGAAATCACTGCATGGGCTCAGTAATACTTCTGAAAAACCACTCTTGGTAAACAATTTGTGAAAACTACCACGCAAAGCAAAATAAATAAATAAAATATACACAAAAAAAAGATGCAGAAGCGCTGGCTACTCTGGGCACGAGATGAGATGAAGTGAAAAACTATTCTGTGGTCTGATCAAAGGGGTCATCCACTCAGCTCACAGTTCCAAAGCCAACATCTCAATTATCTGCACAGCTGTTATGGCAATATATATATGTTGAAACAAAGTATCAAGAGGCCAGGCTTTGCTTATTTTAGCGATGCAATGTCACTCTGCACTGACATGCCTGAAGTCCAGATGTGCGATCCACTGAAAACATCTGCATTATGCAATATGAAAGAAAATTAAAAAATCTGATGAATTGTGATTGGTCTCCTCAGTTTACAAGAGGTGATCATATCAATCAGCTAAAATCACTCAAACAACAAATTTCTCAGATTCAACATTCAGTACGACATCTTGCAAATTATTGCATTCTGTTTTATGTTTAACGCAGAGTCCGAAGTTTTTAAAAACAGGGTTGTTCTTTAATATTATTCTCAATCTCCAGCTTTCATTGTAGGGGTCTAATAACTTTTGAATGCCAAACAGTAAGACGACAATCCCCTGGTTCTTCAAAAGTGCCTTTCTAACATTCTGTAATTGTGAAAACTGGAAAATTGCTGTAGTGTGGGTGTGATTGGAGTATAATTTTGGCTTTGGAAAGATAGAAAAATTGGCAAGCAAACTGAACCCTCAATGCAATTATTGGAAAAGTTTCAGAGCATGTGGCTCAGGTAGTCCTTAACAATCCAAAAGCACTTTGCTTAAAGCATATTGACACCTTTAAATGTCTGAAATTTACATAAAATGTGAAAATTAGAATAAAACCACCCCACATCATCACTTCACGTTATTGTTGCATTGCAAATGCAGCTGCATGTACACACTTGAGCTCCGACTTGGCAACAGATGTATTCACACTGCCAGAAGGCGGTGGCCCAGCTCAGATGACGTAGTTAATAGAAAAAGTCTTATTATGTCGATATTCATTCACCCCGAAAAGTCTCAAAATATCTTAAAACATCAGAACATAATTTTGTTTCTTACTTTAAAAACAAACAACTTAACCGTGATTTTGATCTCACTGAATGCATCTTTTTCTCCTGTTTGTATTAGGATAGCAACTCAAATCTCACATTTTTTTTGAAATATTCAATAACTAACTAGAGCTTGACCAGTATATTGGTCTGCAAGAGATATGACCATGTCTGTATCGGTTTTTGTGTAACTTAGAAATGGCATCAACACATGATTTGTCCAGGAGATTGGCTGCAACACTAATGTTTACTACACACTCAGCGCTGTCTGTTGCACATGTGGCGGAAGAGCATAAAAGGGCTGCAGGCAGTGGTGCTTAGTCTAGCGGCATACCACATCATCCGTCAAACATTGTGGAGGCACTGTTATGGCACGGCTATTTATGGTTGCCAGTGGAACCAGGTTGCACTGGTTGATGATGCGACTGCTGATAGGGGTAGCAGGATGGATTCTAAAGTGTACAGCGCTATACTCTCTGCTCAGCCGAATGCTGCAAAGCAACACTACGAAAGCAACCCAAGGGTTTCTCAAAGCAAAGAAAAATAATATTCTTCCATGGTCAAGTCATTCACCTAATCTCAACCTAACACAGCAAGCTTTGAGTTATTGAAGACAAAACTGAATGCAGACAGAGCCACAAAAGAGCAGCAGCTGGAGGTGGCTTCAGTAAAGGCCTGGCAGAGAATCTCACTGGAGGAAACGCAGCATTTAGAGATGTCTGTGGGTTCAGGCAGTCATTCAGTGCAACAGGTTGTCATCCAAACCATTCTTATGTTTACAATTATGTTAGTTGGCACAGTTACTTGTGAGTTTCTGAAAGTGTGGGGCTATGTATAAAAAAAGATGCTATTCCACAACAGTGCAATGCAAGGTTTTTGTTAGATTGCTTAGATTAAAGATGGATATCTGCACTTTAATTTCATCCTCATGTTTTGATTTTAAAATTCCTCGTAGTGGTATATAGAAGCAACATACACTAACCAGCCACTTCATTAAGTACACCTTGTTATCATCAAGCTGGACCCCACAAGTTGACCATCAACACTTCCTTAATTCTTTTTGCCACAGGTTCAACAAAGTGCTGCAAACATTCCTCAGAGATTCTGGTCCATATTAATGTGAAAGCATCACACAGTTGCTGCAGATTTTTCAGCTGCATAATATGAATCTCCTGTTCCACCAAATCCCAAAGGTGCTCTGTTGGACTGAGATGTGATGACTGTGGAGGCCATCTGAACACAGTAAACTCATTATCATGTTCAGGAAATCAGTTTGAGGTAATATGAGGTTTGTGATATGGCGCTTTATCCTGCTGGAAACAGCCATCAGAAGATGTGGTCATAAAGGGATGGAGATGGTCAGCAATAATACTCAGGAAGGTCGTGGTATTTAAATAACGCCCAGTTGGTATTAAAGGGCCCAGAGAATGCCACGAAAATATCCCCTCATCATTATACCAGCAGGAGCAGCAACGTGAACCGATTATACAAGGCAGGGTGGATTCATGATTTTAAATTCTGACGCTACACCTAAAATCGTCTAAACTATTAATATTATCTGATATATCAATTGCATCTTAGCCATTAGCCTGAGGAATCCAGTAACAGGAAGACTCTAGAGCTAACACTTATTCTAACCATGAATTGTTGGCACATATGTATGTTGTGGTCATATCCATCTCCTTAAAAGATGTTGTCACACTGACACTTGTCATTGTCATTATTTGTTGTTGTATGTGTCTGTCTGTGTCTCCACGCTTTAGCGTCAAAGATCTGAAAACACAGATAGCACTTCCACATGGTTCACGAAACATACATCGCCATCACTTTGAGCAACATGCCTCCCTTACAAACAGACACACATACACACAGCAGCTATCATCTACTCCTACTGAGCCAGAAATAGGCATGCATCACTTCTCTGCTGTCTCAACAAAACATTGATATACGAGTTAGCTGTGATGTGTGAGGTTAAGTACAAAGACAGTTGATGCTGACGGCGGCTCATGGTGGGCGAGGGGGTGCCGGGTGGGCAGATAGGTAGAGAGGGAGAGGTTAGGAGAGTGGGTGTCTTGAATGATTCATACAAGCGACTCCCAGAACGGCTACTGCTGTACTCAACATCAGCAGTGGGATATGATAGCGCACGCCTATTGATGTAAAGAGTTTCTCACTGCTTTCGTGCTGGAGAGTTCAGAGTTATTGATTCGGCCTAAGAGCTCACTCCGAGTAGGTGTTCCACATACCTGGCCCACCAGCTAATTTTATTTTTACGCAGCAGAGCAGGACTATCCGTCTGCCTGCGCAGTGGGATATCACAAAAGAAAACTCTCTTTCCTTCTACCTTCGTTTTTATTCATCAGCATTGTTTCCCAACTCTACTGTCCTTTCCTGCTCTTGTTCACCCTGCTCCCTCCTTCCAAGACCATGTACATTGTAAGATAAAGAATGTCAAAGTCTGGGACAGAGGGTAGGCTGGAAGGATCACTGTTTATGGACGTTTGAGCCCAGTCTCTGAGAAAGGTAATTTCACGCTCGACGGCACTGACTCCAGTCTCAACGTTGTCCCTGTGATTAATTAGGCTTTTTAAACGAACAAACCAGGAGCCAGGTGAAGATGTTAATTATCCCACAGTTATGCAGATCGAATATAGTCACAGGCCTGCGGCACCCGTTAGTGCGCAGACTCGTGCCCAAGGGCAGACACACATATGATTTTCTCATGAGTATTCTTATACAAAATCGCCACGTGAAAGCAAACATTTGAAGCTGAGACCAAAAAAAAGAGAGAACCACTGCTTAAATATTTTCCAAAATCAATATGTTTCTAAATCAACTGGGTTCACCCTTTTACTCCCGGCATGCTCTCTTAGATCATTAGGAGAAAAACAAGCAGCAGTGCCCAGACTTGAACAACGCTCATAATGAGCCAGATATACTATAAAGTGCCACTCTGAGCCCTCAGAAGACATGAACAAGCATACAAAATGCAGTATTTTATAACAGACTTGAAACCTGAATCATCCACTCGCATTCATCCTCATTATACAACAACCGTTCAATATATAGGTCTGGATTCTTTGTGTCAATGTGGATCCTGTTGGTTGCCTAGAAATGAGTGAAATTCTAAGTTTTGTGCACTATCACCGTCTTTTATATCCGCTGATCTTTGTTTAGCTTGTTTGTTTGGCTGCTAGACTCCTGAGATTTTATCAACAGCTCCTCAAGCTGTTCACACACCAAATAACCAAAACAAATGTATTGATTTATACATGACTAAACAATCCAACTCAGGACTCCTGCTAACAAATTGTGTCCAGCTCAAGACCCCACCTAACCAACGCAGCCTCTGTGGATATGAAGAGAACATTTCATGAGCGCTAATGCTTATCAGAACAATTATGCATATTACTGTTGAAAACTTAGATATCCACCGAAGCTGCTTTTCTGGCCTGAAAAGTAGTCATATAGCTGAATAAAGTGTCACGTTTCCATTTAAAAGTCCTTGTCCACATTATTTTTTTAAACTGTGTTTTTAAACGAAAAGCGTTTTCCTTTTTGTGAATATTTTATTAATTTTGGAAAAAATTGAAAAACACTATTCTATTCTATCCACGAGCACTAAAGATCAAGTGTTTGCTTTGAGAGTGTTGATGGAGAAGTATGCGTAGCACTGTGTGTGTGGATCTAAAAAAAAAAAAAGCAATGATAGGGTGCCACAAGAGGAGCTGCGGTTCTGCATGAGAGAAATATGTAAGGGTGCTGCTGGACATGTATGAGGACTGCAAGACAGTGATGAGGTGTGTGGTAGGAGTGACAGATGGGTTCAAGGTTATGGTGGGATTACATCAGGGATCTGCTCTGAGCACCGTCCTCTTTGTGATGGTGATGGACAGATGAGGTCAGGCAGGAGTCTCCGTGGACTGTTATCTTTGCAGGCGACATTGTGATCTGCAGTGAGAGCAGAGAACAGGTGGAAGAGAGCCTGGAGAGGTGGAAGTATGCTCTGGAGAAAAGAGGAATGAAAGTCAATAGGAGCAAGACAGAATACATGTATGTGTGAGAGACAGGTGTAACAGTGAAGGTGGATGAGTTTGAATACCTGGGGTCAACAATTCAAAGCGACAGACAGTGCAGAGGAGAGGTGAAGTAGCAAGTGCGGTCAGGGTGGAGTTGTTGGAGGGACAGGGATGATTTAAGGGAAGATTTACAAGCTGGTAGAGAGTCCTGCTATGATATGGAGGTGGCAGAGCTGAAGATGTTAAAATTTCTATTGGGAATGACCAGGATGGCCAATTTAGAAATGAGTATATGAGAGGAGCAGCTCAGGTTGAGTGGTTTGGAGACAAAGTTAGTAAAAGCAAAGCTCAAATTTTCTGAGTGTGTGCAAAGGAGGGATAGTTGATATATTGGGAAAAGGGCTGAATATGGAGCTGCAAGGCAGGAGGAAAGGGCCACAGAGAAGATTCATGGATGGAGTGAAGGAGGAAATGCAGAGGTTTGGTATGACAGAGGAGGATGCTAGGGACAGAGTGAGATGGAGACAGATGATCCTCTGTGGTCATCCCAAAAGGAACATAAAAAAAGTTGATTATACTGTGTTCATATTGTTTTTGCCCAAGTGTGAACATGAAGTACATAGCTGGCTGCTTACTTGTGACAAGTGAATGAGTGGTAATGAGTTACCAGCCAATGCTGCTGGTTTGGTAAGTAAGTTAAAGTCATTCAAAGACCTCAGCCGCTTTATATTGGAGCGGGACCATGCCTCGAAACACGCTCCTTCTGGTTCTCATCTATATATGTTCCCCCAGTTCACCAAGCTGTTCATTCTCATTCACGTGCCCCACCCTCGCTGCCCTTTTTAATTCCTTAATTCTTCACTTCTATTTAGTACACGGGGGATCTGCAGGCTCGGGAGCCCCCGCCAGTCCCCTTCGAGGCTTTCCCCAAACTGCAGTTCAATTCATGTCCAAGTCATTCACCTTTACCTACTAAAGCGCTGTCAAACCTAAGATGAGGACGTGGGCCCAGCTAGTGAATTCTCAGGTAAAGTCTTCACTGAAACTGAGCTGCCTTGTCTTTCAGACTCTCATTGAGTTATATAGTTGTCCCGAAAGGGCAGCCGGGCTATAGAACATGTCATGTTCTCAGGGTTTGGTCAAGTTTCTGAGTTTTAGACTCGTGTTTTATTTACAGTTTCAGATCATAATTTTTTTATTGTGTTGCTGACCTTTGGCATCTTTACTTTTCTGGTTTCTCTTTGTTTTTTGCTGGTATTCTAGTGTTTGAGGTTTTGATTTTTGGGTTTGTTGTTTTGGCGGGTTTTTTTGGTCTTACTCAGTCTTATTCATAAGTTTTACCTCTTGTGAAATTATTACTAATTCCTTGAGTCCTTGTTTTTTTGTAATTTTCTGATTTCTCCTGTGTCTCATTCCCCCTCATGTTGTCTCTATATATCTATAAATGGTCCTGTCTCTCTCTATCCCCCTTTCTCATTTTCCAGATCGCACATTTTCCTTTCCTCGCATTTTAGTCCATTCCACCAGAGAAGTGAGCGGAGGAAGCGAAGAGGAGACACAAGGAGAGAGTCAGTGCAGCACGCATTTAACAAAATAACACATCCCTCTTTTGGAGCCCAACTACTGCTGCATTTTCTGATCTCTGATGCGACAGTGTTTATGACGTGTTTTATATTTAGGGCTACTTTCAATTAAATGTGCAGCATGTTGCGATATATGGGTAAAAAGTTTGGTTAAAACTTTAAACATCCTGTTAATCCTGTTGATGAGGAGGTAAATCCTTGTTGGATCATTTTCAATGACCACTGTTATGCAGCCATTTATGTTCCTGTATTTTATTATTATAAGTAGTAGTTATTTTCTTTTTTCTTTTTATTTCATTTTGGATGTTGTGATCATCTCTCAGTTCCCTGTTATCTCTCTGTACAGCTAAATAATGTCACGATGCCTTTGTGTCCAGCATTTGTGTCCTCTCTCCATTGCCACCCACACTATGCAAGAAAAATAAAAGCTTTTTTTATTTGTACCAAGCTTTAAACATGCTTATTTCTTCTGAAAGGTTGGGCATTTTATCACGGGAGTCTGTGGGGAATGACACTTATTTGGAGCCAGCCTCAATTCGCCATTCTAGAAACTGCAGTTTTGGCTCTCCTTCGTTGCCTTCTTTTATCGCCACTGGTGTCATTGCTTCCCAAAGTCTAATTTTCCACCCCGTACAACCATCAACATGACAACAACCTGTTTTCTATTAAGATTATCAGATGGGAGCAAACTTAAATCGGCGAATTCAAAAGGCACACGCTCCTGATGAGCAGGTCGTTGATCCACTCTCAATTGTTGTGAATGCATCTCCAGAAAAAAAGAAAAGAAAATAACGTGGATCTTTTTTTAGCTAACTTTAAAAGTTTATCACAACATTTCCTCTGGATGGTAAAAGAAAGAAAATCCCTTAAAGTGTGTATAATTAACAAACAACACAATAGTGCGTATGATCCAGCCATGTAAGAGTGACCTTTCCAAACGAGTCCAGCTGGCAGTGATACGTTGTTTGAAGTGTGACTCGGTTCTCTCTCAGTGTGAACCAGCGGCATCAGACATCAGACAGCCTATTAAAGACTCAATTAGACGTTCTGCGTATTGGATTCCTGTGGCTATCTGTCCTATTGAAATACCATTACAGAGAGGCGGAGAGGAGGAAAACGAGATATAAAGAGCAGAAGATAGAGACAAACACACCAAGGCAAAGAGAGAAAGAGAGAGACTGATAAAGACACAGAGAGGAAGGCTGATGCCTCTGGCATCAAAGAATGATTAGAGCTCGGCCGACATAATGTGATCTCTCGCACACATAAGTTATGGCCTCAGTTTCTCTGGCGTTGCTGTACAAAAGCTGACTTTACAGATAGCTAGCTGGTAATCCAGTAATCCACCATAAGAACGATACTTTCAATTCAATAAAGGTCTCACTGATGGATTTTGTAGACTACTGACAAACAAGTGTTATATGAAAAACTTGCACGTGTGCAGCTAAAGTGTAGTCCGTTTAACATTTAGATGTGTATTTTCTGCCTTTTTACAAAGTTGAGGTGTGTTTGTGTTTTTGTCACTTGTTCTTGTCACTTTTCTTCAACTCACTCAGTTTCTATTTCTGCCATCTAATTACCGGCTGTCTGTCACTCCTTCCCAACTCTGTTGCTGAACTGCAAATTATGCTCCCCTGTAGACTTTTCTCATTTTATTATTTTGCAAAACACACTCACTGTAGATGTTTAATGAAGCTTTGTTTTTAAGACAGTTGGACACTTGTTTTAGAATTACACTTGAAATGTGTTCCAAGGGGGGATTAGCAGAATCTCCTTTAAAGAGCAAACCTTTACCACCAAATCACCCTTAGTACACACAGGGGTCTCTGACTGAGGCTGCACTAGGTGTAATGACCAAGAGGTTCAATTTCAATGTCTGTTTTCTATTTGTGTTACACAGGCTTCCTCCTATTACACCGGCCATAAATTCAAATGTTTTAACTTGCTGGAAGTTTCCCTTCCTGTCTTTTCCCTTGAAAGGTAATCTTTACCGTCTGTGTCCAGGATCTTTCTCAGATGTTTCTCCTTATCAATTAGTTTTTGGCAGGCAATTTACTTACGATTGAAGCTTTCTCACACAGGGTACTTATCTTAAATCACGTGTGACACTTTAATACACTGTTGACCTTCAATTAAAACTAGTTGCTGTACCAGCAGTGATTAAAGAGGAACTTGTGTTTGTTTCCAGCTTCATAATTGTGTTCTTGGGACTGTGTAGAGTGCATGATAGTGCTTATGTATCAGGGTTTTGGTCCTGCCACAATTTTCATCCACTGCACAAAAAAAGCTGTTTAAGCCATTTTTCTTATGACTGGCTGCCCTTCACAAACAGAAGATATGAAGGTCTTTTGTGCTTACAGCCAGACCACTCTGCCTTAATTGACCATATTAAGGATATTTGCTCTCATTAACATCATAAGCCAATGACAGAAAAAGCTCTCTAAAACAGAACATTTGCCTCATAGAGATTACTTCTAAGTAAACCTAGGTCTTTATTTTAAAGCATAAATACATTTAATAAAAACACCCACGATTTTGGCAGTAAATCTATCTGTGGACCTGATGCTTATATAGCACCTTTCCACTCAATTTGGTCACACGAAGCGCTTTGTACTACAAATCTCATTCACCCAGTAACACACAACCACGCACGCACACATTCATACAATGTCGTCAACTTGGGGTTTAGTATGTTTCCCACGGACACTTTGCCACATGGATAGGAGGAGTTGGGGGATTCAAGGGGATAGACGACCCACTCTACCACCTGAGCCACAGCAGCCCCATATTTTCCGATCACTTATCGCTTTTTCCTGTATTTAATTGTACTTTAATATTATATTAACTGCAACGTAAAGTGATTTATTTTCAAACTGATATTAAGTTGTCTCCTCTGTTGATGAAGTTCAAAGACGCCTAAATACATCCACTGTGATTCACTTTGGTTAAACAAAAAGGAAAAGTTCAACGGGAGCCCTCAAAAGTGCTCGAGTTTATGGTTCTTCGGGTCCTTCAACCTTCTTGTTCCCTCTCATGTTGCTCCGCTCCGCTCCTGTCCTCCTACAAAACATTAGGGCTTCCTTGTTCCTATAGCAACCCCTCCTCATCTCTCTATTGGGGTGTATATACATAGCCAGTCTCCAGGGTATTCGTTCTCCAACTCAGCAAAGATATTGGCAATTATGTGCTTGTTAGGAGTGGGCCGGAGATAAGAAAGATGTGTCTTGTGTCTGATTACTCTTGCTCTGTGTTCCTGGGAGAGGCTTGGGAGTTCTCGGGGGGGGGGGACTGTGCCAAACCCCATTTCCTAATCTAGTCGGGGTCCTGGTGGAAATATTGCACTTTTGCGTGTATTGGATTATTCATGCATGTAATATTGGGTAAATGGGAATGTGGAAGAGCTCTTATGTGAGATGATAGTTATGAGCATTAGGCACCCCAAGCCCTCTTAATTCTTTTTTTCTCCCTCTCTTTGGACAGTTTGAACAGGATTTTCAGGGCATGGACACCTCACACGCTCTATTGTGTTGTAAATGAGACCGAGGTTTGGTTTAATACAGTGTCCAATAAGGGTAAAAGGTGCTGGATTTCAGCAAAAATTTCAAGGTCAAAACCTCACTTTAAGCTCTTTCAGCAATCACCACACGCACATGCACCGACACATCATCACATACATGCACATAAACCATCTCAGCCAGAGCTATGTGTTGATGAGACGGGAGCATGAGGGCTGTATGTGCGTTGCTAATGTAATTCCATCTCACCAGATGGCCTGTTTTTTTTTTCTTCCTAAAACACACTTTTTTCCCTTCCCCCATCTTTTTTGATCCTGTCTCTAATTCCTCCTCCTCCTTCCTCCTTCACCTCTTGTTCCATCTCTCTCTCATCATTCACACTTTTTCCTTCTTCTCACCTCTCTGACTTACGTTTTTACAGCCTCACCTGTGCTTTTCTTTTTCTGCACTTATTTAACAGTCCGTGGCCTCTCACTTCCCCATCGTGTCATCTCAAGCAGGACTCATTATCATCAGTCAATCAGCGGCGAAGTCTCTTACGCAGCAACTCCGTCTGCACTCGAGTATTCTGCGATGCTGTTCCGCTCACTCATATACTCACAAATATATGTCGAAGCCCCTGTTCAGTTGTTATCTCTGTGCATGTTTGATCAGTCAGATAGCGTGCGTGTCAGATGTTAGACTGACATGTTTCCTATGCTCAGGGCTGTTCTCCAGAGGCACGGCGGTCAGAAAAGCTCATTTGATTGGACTGATGCTGCAGGCTCAGAGCACAGGGCCTAGCCGAGTGATGTCTGAGCTGATTCTAATGCACTGCAGCATGTGTCAAACATAGAGCGACACAGTGGTTGCATTCCAAAACCAAGGATACTGTACACACTCCCTGCTCTACCCCCCACCACCTTTATCTGCTGCCCTTGAGCAAACAACGTCAAGGCTCATCATCGTAGAGCCAGTCGGGAAAATTAACTGCAAGGGTGTTTTCTGTTCTCCAGCTTGTCATGAAGAAGGACCATTAGGGCTGTAGCATCAAGGGTACAGTGAAGGAGGTTTTTGTTTTGGATCGCAGCCATGCAGCAAAGTATTTAAGGGAGCTGGGGATTTGAATAGCATTCCATTACAGAGCACGGCAAGACGGGTGATAAACCAAGGTTTGCCTCTTTTGTTGTTTCTCATTTTCTGTCTCTGAGCGTTATGACTGCAAAAGTGTGTTTTTGTGGCATAAAACAATTTTTATTTAAAAAAAAAAAAGTTAATAAAAGGGTGACTCTGGTATATTTTTTTTTTTATCTAGGAGGTTTCCAAAATAAATGTGCTGTCATATTAAGTTTTGAATGTGAGCTCCTTTCCTCTGTATCCCGGCAGAATATATGACTGAGCCAACACCAAACGCAATGATTCACAAGCGCTGATTTATAGTGTTTTCAGTTTCCATCAGCAAAATATATAAGGTGCATAAGCAAGAAATCAGATTTAAAATGTTTACAGATTTCTAAAAAAGCTTCAATCTTCAGACTGTCAGCTATGCCAAATGCATTTTTCTCCTAACTACCGAACATTTGTCAGGTTCAGAGGGAATGTCATCACTGACAGCTGGCTTTCAGTGCTTTTACTTTATCATTTCACCTCAGTCCTTCAATTTCCACCTTTCTTAGAAGCACAAAAAACACTTAAATATTTTCAGCCTATTGAAACCGAGCAGAGGGGCAAACAAAATTGTTTTAGGGTCAGTTATAAAAGCTTGGCACAATACCACTCCATGAATCAGTTTTATTACTCGAAGTTTCAAAATCCTACTAATGTAGACCTTCATGAGATGTCTTACCTGTCAGCTCTCATTCTCTTTTCACTTTGTGTTGCTTGCTGGGAAATCTGAGCTCATTTCATACCAAAAATACATTTTTTACCAGTACCTTGCTTTGCCAAATTGGAGGAAATTGTTTACATATATAGTAACATTTTTTCTGCAATCCAGAGTGCATCTTTATTGTGTGGGGATTGAGTGTTTACGTGTACAGTCATGAAAACGAGAGCTTTCACAGGACTGTATGAAGTCCTGTACAAAACTAAATCCACCCCCATAATTGAGCAGCTTTTATCACCAATAATCGTTTTCTCTTTTATTTTTTCAGTCTCTCACATCATTGTGGAGGAACTTTGCCCCACTTTTCTATACAACATTGCTTCAGTTCATTGAGGTTTGTGTGGATTTGTTTATGCACAGCTCTTTTAAGGTCCCGCTATGGCAGTGGTAGGGAACTCCAGGCCTCGAGAATCAGTGTCCTGCAAGTTTTAGACCTTAACCTGGGTCAACACACCTGAATCAAATGATTATTTCATTACCAGGCCTCTGGAGAAGTTCAAGACATATTGAGGTGGTAATGTAGCCATTTAAATCATCTGTGCTGGATCAAGGACACATCTAAAACCTGCAGGACACCGGTCCTCGAGGGCTAGAGTTCCCTAACCCTGCGCTATAGCATTTCAATCATGTTGATGGCTGGACTTTGACCGGATCTTTGTGGACATTTTGTTTTTCCTCTTCTGCTATAATGTTGCAGATGTCATGTTATGCTTTGGATCATTATGTTGAAGTTTCAGCCAAGCTTTAGCTGTTGGGCAGATTCACATTTGAGCAGAATACTTGCAGAGGAGTTTATGTTTGACTCGAAGATTGCAAGGTTCTCAGGTCCTGTGACTGCAAAACAAGCCCAAATCATTACCCCTCCACCACCGTGACTGACAGATGGTATGAAGTGTTTATGCCAATATTCTGTTTGGGTTTTGTCTGCATTGCCATCATTATGGCCCTCTTTGGTATTATCTATCCAAAGGATATTATTCCAGAAGTCTTAAGGTGTCTTCAAGTGCAACTTTGCAAACCTAAGCCATGAACATTAACAGTTAACATGCTAACTTTAGAGGTTTAGCTGTTGGTTTTTTAGCAATTTCAGAAGAATTGGATGGTCTGTCCTTCTGCTGACTTTCATAAGATGCCCAGTTCTGGGAAGACTGGATTGTGAATGCTCCACACCAGCAAACTGCCAAAACCTCTGTATTTATAGAAGTGGTCACATTATTTATCAATCAATGATAATCAAGTGTGTTTTCTTTTTTTTTTTACTTTTTTTTTTTTTTACTTACCCCAATAAATTCCTATGGTAACAGTGAAGGTGTACTTATTTTTTTCACAGGAGGGCATCTGAAAACCTTCTTTGTCATATCACTATTTGTATTAAAGGAATCTGTTAAAATGTTGGGAAATAAACCTAAAAGACTTTAGTTAAGGCTTCTCTGTGCCTCACTCTCTTTAATCCACACAAAAAATAAAAGTAGATGATTGACTTATTTTATGGGTGTTTCTCAGAAGGGAACACAGATTTTCTAAAGGTTTTAATTCCTGTGAGGTTGAAAGACTCCACAGTCCACAAATTTGTTTCAAACGAATGCAGCCTGTTACCTAAACTACACTGTATGCCGATCTTGCAGTGTTGGGAATCACATCTCGAAATAATAATGACATAACATCAACAAAGTTAGAAAATGTACTTTAGTCGCAAGGCAAAAAAGTCTTGACAAGATCACTTTTTGCATTGAGAGTAAATGAAGAACTGCATTTCACCCTCGGTATCTTGTTCGTGTCAGCGCTGACATTCCTTAGTCTTCAGCCAAGTAAGGTTTTTTTCTTTTTCTTTTTTTACAAAGAACTTGAGCAGTCTTTCTAGAAACTTATTATTACCCAATTTCCAGGATTTCCTACCCTTAGTATCCTTTAGCATCACCCGATTTGATGTTATCACCTTTTTTAATCAGTGATGAAGCGCAACCAAACATTGACAGATTTTAATCCCACGCGATATACTTGATTACTTACTTTTATTTGCCAAATTATAACCAAATAGCCATTTTCTAAACCTAACCACACAGTGAGTCCAAGTGAACGTGAACAGTGAGTAAAACCACAATTATGAAGCCTGTCATAACAAAAGTTATGCCCAAAAGAGCTCAAACTTGTATCATGGTAGCAAGCTGAATGGATTAAGCCTCTGCAGCCTTTCTGACCCCTGGAGCAGAATTTTCAGGCCCTTTTAAACTAGAAACACTCCACACACCCACCACTTAACAAGGTAATAACTACAAACAAGTCAGACGAGACTATCAACAAGTAAATGGGCATCAGTGGGGTGATCACATTTGAAAGGGGAGAACACCCTGAACGGCTTTGCATTTCCTACAACTTACCTATGTGCATTCTTTGGGGAACAGTTTTATGTAAGAGCAATTTGCACAAGTGCATCAACATATTCATCACCTAAAATGTGCACACCTTAGCAATGCAGACCCACACACACACACACACACACAGTGAATAAAGCAAATCAGGGGAGTCTGTCATGGCTGGCAGTGAAGTAGAGAGCCAGTCTCGGCTCTCCCTGAGGCCAGATGAAAATATATAAGATGTACATTCAAAGTTCACTCTGAAATCCTCCTCTCTCTTACTGTCACTCCACATGACTCATCCCATCTCTCTGGTTCTACCTTTTTTCTGTCACACACACACAAACACCTATATGCACAAAATATAGCCTCTCCTTCTCTCTCTCACACACACACACACACCTGCTCTTGAAGGTAGAATTTCTTACTAGTCAGAGGAATCCATTGTGTTTCCCGCACATTTTTCGTACTGTTAACTGGAGATGCTTCAGTGTGCCTGAACCCGTTTTAATTTCTGCTCTCATCGCTTCTCTCCATCTCCTTCATTTTATCTAATATGATAGGATAATCGTGTCAGTGACCTCAACTGCACAAAGCTCTCAGGTGATTATGAAGACGAAACGAAGTGGTTTACATAATTCTGTTGACCTGTCAGCTTGTGTATGTGACAGAGAGTAAGAGAGAGCATGTTTGCGGGGACTATGCATGCCTATATTTGCTTTTTAATGCCACATAATGCCTGACCTTGTGTCAAGGAGTTATCAGCATTTTCCGCTTAAGCCAACTCACCTGAATACCAAAGAGGTTTGCTGGACTTGAGAACGTAACCTCCCCCACGCTCTCACTCCCTCCCCCTCTGTTTCCATCCAGGAGTCTCTCTCTCTCCCTCTCTCTCATGGAGTGTGTGAGAATTAGCATGGTTGTTTTTCAGTGCTGCACAGTCTCAGGCTATTATAGAAGCAGTACCACCCAGGGGACGGAGGCATTATGAGTGTTGGAAGAGCTAAGAGCCAAGGAACAGATGAGTTCTCCCCTGGCTAAGAGTCTATCCGTGCTTCACGCTGGTCCTGTGGGCATTCAGCCTCCATAAACATACATGCTGTGCAGGGCTATTCTAAAATGTGCCCTATCCCCCTACCCTGCATCTCCAAGACTAACTCTTTTTAATAAAATCTGTGGCTTGGTTGTGCATGCTTGGTTTTTTAAACAGGTCTTGAATGTGACCGTCTAAAACTTTGGTTAAATTAATTGTTTAGTAGGCACAGGCTGGGAATCCCAATGGTCCCATACAGAGAGCAATTTTTAGAATTCTGCATTAGCATTTATTTGTTTGTCTAAAGCAGATGACCGTGCAGATAGTTTAAGCCACACAGTAAGATTTTTAGCCCTCCTTAAGAGGGCTACCAAGAGACACTACCAGTGCAGCACACAAAAGCTTTTGAATAAATTTCTTGCAAATCAGGGTGTTACTGAACCTTTTGTGAGTTACGAGATGAGAAGACAATTTCAGGTTATTTTACAGAACTTTACAGAACTAAGGCATTCAAACTGCTTAATTTTCATTGCAATCACATCGTTAGCTTTACTAGCCTCCCACTTAAGTTTTAAAAAGTTGAATCTGATGCTAATGCTCAATTTTTTTTTAAAGTTTCTAATACTCCATTAGCTTGTTTTTTGTTTTGTTTTTTATTATATCACATTTATCTCACTTTAGAGTTAATGTAGCATTGCAATTATGCCGGTCCGGCTCTTTTTCCATGCGGTTTTACTGTTCTAGATTACTGGGCTCACTGAGCCATAAGTCATAAGCAGAACAGTAACGGGTGACATTATTTATTCAAGGTTTGATTTACTTAAAAACTACAAGGACAAATTCAATTGGCAAGTGTACCCACCCCGTAAATGACCCACGTTTTACCACCCACAGCAGATAGCATGCAGAAGTAACGGAACTGCGCACAAACACCTCCTCATCTTACCATATTTTGTCATGTTTCATTTGGCACCGCTTAGCATCAAATACAAATGACAGCTGTAAACAACTGGCTCCCCCTCTCTCTCCACCTACTCTCCCTCTCTCTCTCCCTCTAGAAATCTCTGTAGGCTATGAACTGGAGAGGGTATAATTTATCATGAACATGACAAATTACTTTTGGTCGTGTTGAGGAGTGGATTGGTCGTCCGCACGTGTTTGTGTGTGCGTGAGTAAGAGAGTGTAAAGTGGCACGGGGCCTATAAAATGATATGCAGCATCTTGGCTCTGCAAGGTGGAAGGTGGGAATAGATTAGAATTACTGCTTTGTTCTTGATGCGCTGGCGTGTTAAGAGCAGCTCAGGCCACATGCATCCACAGATCACAATCAGCCCATTGGTATACCGTAAGAGAGGTTGTGCCTTGCATTTTATAGCTGCTAGGAGTACTTGCATTCAACCATCTGTGGAAAAATAGATAAAGATTACCGCATTTGTTGTTTCAGTATTAATATGCTTCTTAATCAAATGTAAAAATCAGTACTATGCGAATGTCTTGAGTCATCACTGATTTCTGCAATTTTGGTAAAGAAAATAATATTTATTGAAACTTGCAAATATAAATGGAAAATACAGTTTATGTCTCAAAAATAGAGTTTATACAATTATAAGAAGCCTAAACATCCAAAATTTAGTTTGACCGCCTTTATTCATCAGCACAGCCTGAACTCTTTACTTTCTTTAAGTAGTCTTTAGGAATATTTCCAGGCATCCTGAAGGACATTCAAAGCACTTCTTTGAATGTTGGCTGCTTTTTTGTCCCATTCTGTGTGAAGATGATCCCACACTGCTTCAATAATGTTGAGGCCCGGGCTCTGGGGAGGCCAATCCATGACTGATAATGTTCCTCTGTGGGTTTTTTTCCCTATGTATGTTTTTACTGTATTGGCAGGGTATTTGGCACAATTATCATGCCAATCAGAAGCTGTCCAGATGGTATTGCATAGTGGATCAAAATCTGACTGTACTTTTCTGCCTTATAGAACATCAGCCTGGAGAACTGGCTCTTTAGAAAGCATAGTATAAAGAAATCTATGTGTCTCATGCTATAATTTATTCATGACAGAAGCCATTATAGCAGGTTTCACATGTTACATTGCATTAGGAAACTGCTATAGTGGCTTCTATAGTTTAATTCTTGCATTTAACCTTATTGGGGAAACAAAAAAAAAAGTGCTTTCGCTCATGAAAGAATATAAGTCTTAAGGTCTAAATATATGACTTTTGTATATAAAACACTTGCTTTTACAGCATGCAATAAGAAGCATTAAGCACTCTAGTTCAACAGAATGCATCATTCAGTCTGTTGCTTTATTATTGGATGCAACCTAGCTGCTGACAGTTTGGGCCTCCAGCAGATCACAGCAGTTCGAAAGGGCTTGTAAGCTCACTTCTTTCTATCTCCACACCTCTAGATTTTTTTTTTTCATTTTTAAATTACCTTCAGCCCCAACTGTGATTGACTCAAGTGCAATCACTTGGGACTTTGTTCAGCTCCCTTTGGACTTCACACTTTGATGTGTGAAGTCCAAAGGTTCCCCCTAAAGCTAAATAAATATTTTAAAAAGGGCAGAATTCAGTAAAATAATAACAATACAAGGCAAAAAAGAAAATGTGGTGTTTATTCCCAACGTGTTTGGCAGATGCATGGTTTCAAGAGGCAATAAGAGTTTGTAAATTATATGCATGTGTTGTGCCTAAATGTGTGTGTGTGTGTGTGTGTGTGTGTGTGTGTGTGTGTGTGTGTGTGTGTGTGTGTGTGTGTGTGCTTATCTGT
>VUQR01010134.1:0-16303 GCA_015108515.1 Hemichromis elongatus | reverse complement strand
TTGTTATCACCCCTCCTCGCCTATCGCGTGCTAATCTTTCCCCATCAGGTGTGTGTTTTTGTTTTGCAGATATCTCTTTCTATCTGGGTGTGTTGAGCTCCACAACAACAAAGAGCCACTTAGAAACGGGCTCTTGTGATTGCCAAAGTAAGCATTACTGACCAGATATGAACATCACAACAGAGACTGGGTCAAAAGGATAATAGGGCTTTTGTGATGATACAAACCGACAGGCTATTTTCACTCAGTCACTCAGTCATAATCTCTGTAATGGGAAGTTACATAAGGCATTCTCCATTTATGCACATATTCCAACAATAAATCCAACAGACAACACTGAAGAATAATTCATTCATTCATTCAGAGAATAATTAATAATAGATTTGTAATTTTTCTGAAAATTATTTTGTGGACAGATGTCTAGAGTTTTAATTAATAGGGTTATGGCACCTACCTCTGATGTAATTATTGAAATTCAGATCAGGTAAAAAAATATATGATAATAGTAGTACTAATAAAAAAAAATTCTGTAATGCTGTAATTGTAGAGATATGAGCAGGATCTAAATCATTGATGTATTTTTCTTTGTTTTACTGGAGAAATGGTGACTGGTTGCCTGAATAGACTGTATATACCTGTATATATCACCATAACGTTGGTTTGTTAACTCTTACTTTGAGCGCTCAGTTTAGGCACGTGGTTTTGTTTTTTCGATCCAGAAGTGATCATATATAGACCACAGGGTGGCATGTTAAGCTGTCAATCTTGGTTAATCTTGGTTTCCAAGATAAATTTTCACTGATCCTCAGACTCACCAGAAACTTTATTGGTACAGCTTGCAGGGGGCCCCTTTCACCTGCAGAGCTGCCTTAATTTATCATGGAGTAGATTCAGCAAGAACCATGGAAACATGTTCACTTGTCACAACAGCATGCCAATATGTATATGGAGGTCACTTGAGTACAGTGAATTCTTTGTCACGTTTGAGAAATTATTTTAATTTATGATATGTTGTGTTATCCTGCTGGAATCAGACATCAGAAAATGGGTACACTGTGGTCCTGAAGGGAACAACAAAATTTCAGTTCATGCTAAATTCGGCCCCCACCATCCAAATTGAGACCCATCATACCAGACAACTCTTTTCTACTCTTCTGTTGTCTCATTTTGGTGAACTTGTTTTAACAGTACCCTCAGTTTTCTGTTCTCACTTGGCACCCTGTGCGCTCTTCTGCTGCTGTAGCCAATCTGCATCGATATCAAACATGATGTGTGTTCAGAGATGCTCTTGTTTAAACCTTGGTTGTAAAGACTTTGAATTTGAGCCATCTGTTGCCTTTCTAGTGAGGCATTATCATCCAGAGAATTGCAGTTCACTGGATATTTTCTCCTTTTTTAAACTATTCTCTGTAAACCTAAAAGACAGATATGCAGGAGACCAGTATGTTCAAAGTCCCTTATATTCCCCCCCCAATTCTGATTGTCTGTTTGAACTGCATCATGTTGTCTTAACTGTATCTACATGTCCAAGTGCACTGGGTTTCTGCTGTGTGATTTACTAATTAGATGGTGTACCTAACAAAGTGAGTAAAAAATAGAACTTAGCTTACCACAAAAAACTAAACGGACTTCTTCTGTGGTTTGTTAGTGCACACCAAGCCATATTATTTGTTAGATAATTCCTCTATAAATGGTTCCAAATGCAAAAACACCACAAATACATTCAAGAGGTTCAGTTCAGTGACTCCAATTAGCTGAGGTGACAAATAGCAGACAGCCGTCTGTGCCGGCGCTTAATCATGCATTATTTCTAGCAAGTTATATACCCAACAGTATTTAGTTGTCACGAAGAAAGCTTATATAGAGATCAAAATGTTTTTCATACCAGGCGGTAACGAAGCTTTGTTCTGCTCTAAACTTGGACATTTCAACTGTGGAAGTCTTTGGGGACTGACTCACTTTTGGAGCCTGGCTTGTGCTGCAATTTGAGTAACTGCGGTTTTTACACATATATTTAAAAGTTAGCAATCCATCTGTTTTCTTAACCTCATCCTGTTAGGGTTGTGGCACAGCAAGAGCCTATCACAGCTATCAGGTCTCCAGTCCAATATAAAAAAACAAACAAACAAAAACGAACACTGTAGGATTCTAACAACTTTACAAATAAAAGACCGCAAAACTCACAATGAACCATATCAGTATTTTATGTCATGTGCCATTCATGTGTGCACAGAATTGACAGGGTAAGCAAGAAAAGGCTCAGTTTTAACCAGGATCACCATCCCAACCATTGATGAATCTGTTTTAATTGGTCATCATTTCGAATGTGCTTGTCAAATTGATTCAGTCCAGAGAGTCAAGAAGAAAACACAGCTCATAAAAAAATGTAATCAGATCTACATAACTTATATATATCTACATCTAAGTAAGATGTTATAGTGTAACAAGCACCTGACTGACATTTACAGGTATTAGTGTTACTTGAATAGACACTAAAAGGTATGAAACTAATATGAATGGTGAGAAGAGCAGAGATAACTAGAACATGAACACTCATTTAAAGCAACAAACCTCTCCCTGCTACAGATAAACTGCAGTCATGTACATTCACAAAAAGGTATAAGAAGCAATGGATGGAGCCAGAACCCGTTGGCACTAGTCGCTTTATTACACAGGCAGCAAGAAAACTCCTGCAAGGAGGCAGAGAGAGAGAAAGAGGGAGAGAGGAGGAGGATCGATATTCCAATACTCCCCTGTCTGCTCCACTGGCCCCCAACGTTATCCCACATCATTGTAGCGGACACAAAGAAGACAAACGACTCCCATGTCGTGAACATGGGACCGGTGGAGAAGAGGGTGACGAAGGTGGTGCGATGAAGGGCAGCTGAGGGTGCGTGGGACGCGAGATGTGCAGTAAGTCCCTAACATCATCACTGACAGCGACAACGTCTTTCCAGACCTGGCAGTGCAAGTGTACAGCAAAAAAAAAAAAAAAAATCAAAGTGACAGGAAAGAGCCTGAGTCTGCAAGAATAATAGGGAAGAAGATTGCCTGTGAGATGTGACCTAAAAGCATACGACCCAGAAATGAGAAGACAAATAGACAAACAGGATATACTGCATGTCTTTATCAACTGTAGAGACTGTGCAAAGTGGCACAAACCCTCAAGGGATGCACATATATACATGCACAGGTACATACACACAAGCAGATTCACATCTCTTCCCCTGCGGTAGGTAGACAAGTAGATACTGCAGGTAGGTGAGGCAGGTTGGGGGCCTGTATGTGGTTTGTGACAGTTCAGAGTGACAGACTGGTTGCGAAGAAAAGGTGCAGGAATGAGCGAAGATGGATGAAGGGGAGAACGCTCCCTTTGTACCACAAAGAGCCCTCTGTTGTTTTTGATCTGCTCTGACTTCAAAGTGCAAAAGTCTGTTTTTATTCCCGGCAGAACTCCCTCTGTTGCCTTATCACACATCTCATTTGCGGGGCTCCAGACAAACAGACAGCAGCACGGGGTTGAGGGCCCTGCTAGACTGAGGTTTGACAAATTAGATTTTGCAGTGATTGATGCTGAATCAACAGCTGAAACAAAGTTGAGAGGGAAGGGTGGGTTAAGAGAGAGGAGGAGATGACGTGCAGGAGAATTAAGAAAAAATAAAGGAGGAAGGACAAAAATGCAAGAAAGAAAGACTGCCAAAAACTGGATCAAAGAAAATGTCTCGCAATATTTATTTGCATCTTTCATTTCACGAGAATTCAGCCGGGCAGAGTGGCACCCATATTTATTGACATTGTCAGACTGTGGTTGTAATTTGTGGGCCGGGACTCAGGGGCTTTATGAGTAGAACTTGCAATTAGATTTATCGAAGCTTGTGTGCTGGTGCGAGTGTGTACGTGCGTGTAATTAGAAGTTATTGAAATGTGCGGTCCCTGTAGCCCAATGATTACAGCTAAATCAATATTAATCAAAAATGCAACTGGAAGAGTGACGCATAAAAAATGCAAAGATATAGACAGAAAAATTATGAGAGGCATGTGAGGTAGAAAACGAGAAACAGAACGTACAAAAACTGGGAAGACGGCATAAAAAACACCGCCGAAACTTAATTCCGACTTTCCCTTTTTGCCAGATCGCCCATATTTTCATCATTCCCTGATTTCCTCTGGGTCTCAAAAGGTGCACACATTTTTACAACCACTTATGAACATTGACATGTAAATTTACCCCGTTGACTAATAGGGAGCTCTCTTGACCTCTGAATTCAAGAGTCCAAAAATGACACACGCTGTTATAGCCTATTAGCGGCGCTGCACCCTCCTCTTAATTTATTTGCTGCACAATAGAGGAAGCATTTAACAGTTATGAGCCCAGAGGAGATGGTATAAAAGCATCTTTTGAAGACACTGCGTGAAAAAGTGGCAACCTCCAGGGCTGAAAAATGAAATGATTGCAGGCGTGCAGAAAAATCAAAATTCCTTGAATGTCCAAATGAGGCTCATTCCAAAAGCAAGTCGTTTCCTGCAGACAGCCATATAAAAAAATTTTTTAAAAATGCCCAAATTTACAGCAGAAAGAAACACGTTTACATCCTACTACAAAATCAGTTATGGTCTCCATAGCTAATATTGTCATTTATGACAACTCTGTGGGGAAGGGTGGTGTTATATAATTTATCAGTTTAAATTGTATTACACCTTACTGCATTGCACTACAATTACAATAATATTCTGCACTTTATTAGGTACACACATTAAACCACTCCTTACTGCAAATGTCAAATCGGCCAACCGCAGCAAAACAATGAATTTGAATATGCAGACATGGTCAAGGCAGCCTGCTGAAACTCAAACTGAACATCAGAAGGAGAAGAAAGGTGATTTAACTGGCTTTCAATTATTAGTCTGAGCATTTCAAAAACTGTTGATCTTTTCGGCTTTTCCCACACAACCATCTCTAGTGTTTACAGAGCGTGGTCTGAAAAAGAGAAAATATCCAGTGAGCAGTCCAAGAAGTCCAGAGAATGTCGGGAGAATAACGGACTTCCTCGAGCTGATAGGAAGGCAACAGTAATTTAAATTCGTTACAACCAAGAGTTGCAGAAGATCACTGCTGAATGCCCACTAGGTCAAACCTTGAAGCAGATGGGCTATAGCAGCAGAAGACCACACCGAGTGCCAGGCCTGTGAGCGTGAGGAAAATAAGGATACAATTTTGCTTAGCTAAACCCCCATGAGCACGATTGATCTTTTCTGAACTTGATTGCTTAATTTAATTAAACAGTTTGCAAAGCCTCCCCAAAATTAGACCATAAAAGTGTCATGTTGAGGCTGTGTGCAGTCAGGAGTGAACATGAACTCAGGCTAAACAGAAAACTAAGCAAACTGAGAATACAGCTAGCTAGCTAGCTAGCTAGCTAACTAACTGGCAGCAGCTGAACAGCCCACACAGTGAAGAATGATGGAGATCACGACACAGACAAAGAAAAACATGCAGCTTAAATACACAGAGGAAGCAATCAGGGAATGGGAAACAGGAGGGAAACATAGCTGGGGCAAATCAGGGCTAACGAGATAGGGGAAGCAAAACCAGATAGATTAACACAGGACACAGACTTTCAAAGTAAAACACGAAACAACACAAAGATGCGGACTTGACACAGGGATACAGCAGACAGGGATCACAGACAGAAAGCTAGAAGACTAAAACTCTAACAAAACCCGCACAGAGAACCTACACTTAGTAATAATCTGATAACCCATAAGACAAAGAAAGCTAGAATATAAAGAAATAAACAAAATCAAAGAACCAAAAACACAAAACACTAGGTCGATGACCCAGGCACCCTAACAAAAAGATTATCTAAGATAATGTTGTCTGGTCTGATGAGACTGCATTTCTGCTGGAACATTCGGACAGTTTGGTCAGAATTTAAAATAAGCAACACGAAAGCATGAATCCATGCTGCCTTTTGCCTGTGGCCTGTTGGTGTGTAATGGTGTGGGGCACCCTTTGGACCCCTTTGGACCAAATTAGCATTGTTTAAATGTAACAGCCTACCTGAATATGGTTACTGACCATGTCCATGCCTTTATGACCACTGCATCCCCATCTTCTGATGGTTGCTTGCAGAAGGATAACACTCCATGTCAAAAGCTCAAATCCTCAATCAATTTCTTCCCCATACTCAGATGAGCAAAAGGAGAATTGGGATATGGTGGAATGGGAGATTAACATTACAGATATGCAGCTGAAAAAACTGCAGTAACTGTGATGCTATCATATCAATATTGACCAAAATCTCTGAGGAAAGTTGCAGCCCCATGTTGAATCCATGCCATGAAAAATTAAGACAGTTCTGGAAAGTAAAGTTTACATAATGTGTCAAACATCCAGAGTACCTGGAAGAAATATACGCAGTGACGGGAAAACATGCAAACTCCACATGGAGGTCCAAAAGACATAAACATAAAACATAATATTCATAGAGTAACAGTGATGTCCAGTAATTAGCTAAAAAATTGTGGAAGAATACCTAAAGGTAACAGATAAACAAACAGTTGAGGGAAAAACACTAAAGCAGAGGTTACTTGAGTTTATCTGACAGGGCCACTGGGAACATCTAACTAAAGAAACTGAATGGCACTGGATAAGCTCAGTGAACTAGCACTGATCCAAATATTTTGTGCAGAAATTATGGAGGAAGAAGCCATTTTCTGCTTTTGACAAGGTCTTTAGTCTCAGCTCTTTGACCCTGTTCCCTTTTCCTCCCTTCCTGTCTTCCTAGTTTGTGTGTACGTGTTGTGTTGCATTTGTAAAGGAGCCAGCATTACAGCCTGCTTTATAGGGCAGTGGACAGAATCTCTTTGCCAAGGTCAGGCTGACAGAATGCATTATAGGAAAGTAATTCATGAGTTTACAATAGAGCGCATTTACACGCTCAATGCAGTCTGCGGGCTGAGAATGACTCAGTCATATCTGAAGGATGGTTTTTACATCACATCTATTGAGCTGTTTCCTCTAAGAACACCTGCTGTGTGTGGGGGTGTGTGTAAGCATGTATGTGCATGCGTGTGTGTGTGTGTGCACATTTAAATGTTGTGACATTTGCTGCAGTGTCTGATTAATTGTCTTATACAGCTTGTATAGATTGTGACAGGTGTTAGTCGTTTGATTAGGATTATGAAGGTGGGAGGAAGATGGGAAAAGGTGATGAGGAGGGGGTTTATCGAAGGTATGCAAGCGAGGGCGATGCAGATGATCATGACCGAGAATATGATAATATCATATGACAAAAACTTTGTGCCTGTGTGTGTCTGGGTGTGTGAGTGAGAAAGATAAAGAGAGGGACCCCTAGCTTGTTTGGAGCAATTATCTCTCTATTCCAATCAGTGTTGATGCCTGCGTATAATCTGTAAACACTAAATGTGCCTAGACCTTGTTTAATGAGTGCGCCTCACACACACAACACACAGGCGCACACACAAACCATTAATATTTTCTGATGGCAGTCAGCAGCATTACTCGCCGCAGAGGAGGAAGAGTTAAGGGGGAAGTCAAGGCAGCCTGGATGTCTGGGTATAATGGGCATCAGCAGCTCAGACTGAAATGACTTCTAATAAGTACAGAAAGCATTGGCAGCATGATATAAACACACAAGAAGTGAGCTTCACTTTAGCATTAACAATTATTTTCTGCCAGCATGGTTTGATGATTGAACTCTGTTATGAACTTACCACAAAGAGTAAAGAAATTTGTATTTGCTTGGTTATTTCTCGGTTGTAGCAATGCTTCTTGGCAATAAATATTATAGAGTTGGAAAGCCTGTTTATTTCCCCTTAAATGGTGCCACATTTGTAAGGCAAAAGCAGGAGGGTGGCGAAGCAGAGTTGAGTATGTGGGTTGTGCCCGTGAAAAGGTTGCCAGACAGCTTATTCTGTTACTGACTCTTGTTTTGACCTTCTAGCAGCCCAGGTGCTGACAATCAGGTGGCAGCATGGATCCTGCTACAGCGGTCAGTTGGTGTTTGCTCCAAGCATGCTACATTTGGTCTGTACAGGAGCTGAGCTTTGTTCTTTGTTTTGCAAGGCCAACCTCTATGGTTATTTGGAGTGAGCCCTAGTACCATCTCCAAATTAAAGCCCAAGTTCAATAAAATGGGGGGATGTCAGTGTCCCAAGAAGATGACACCACAGGAAGACTGTTTGCTCACCTGTAGGTTTTCTACAAATTCCAGTCAAGGTTTGCAGGACAATATGGCTGAGTGCTCTCCAGACTCCATGCAGCCAATCTCCAGTGTCAGGTTTGCCAGGCCTGCCATCACTCCACAATCAGGCCTGTTTGTTCTGATGTCAAAAATATGTGCACTGGAACCTGAACATATGGAGAAAACTTATGATCAGTAATAAGTCCAAATTCTGACTTTGGCTGTTGGATCACTGTGTCAAATTGGGTCAAATTTGGAAGTGGAGAGGATGGAATGGCCCGTCTGCAGTCATAACCTTAACCCCAATGAACACATGTGGAATCTGCTTGGGGGTGTTGTCTGTGCCAGATTAACACAACTATATTGGCTGACTTGCAATAAACTCTGGTTAAAGAATAGGATGCCATCCCACAGCAGTGTGTAGCCAACCTGGTGACCAGCACGAGGAGGAGGTACAAGGATGCTGTGGTTGTGAATGATTCTTCCACATGCAACTCAAGTCTCTGTTTGTTAAATGAATAAACTGTTAATGTTGTTTCTTCAGGCTTTAATCGTCAATAAACACCAAACAAGAGTCAACAGCAGAAAAAGTTGTTTGGCAGAGACCACATACTGAACTCACAAATTGATTTTCCTTATAAATATGGCACCATTTAAGGGGAAATAAACAGGCTTTCCAGCAGTATAATATTTATCGCCAACAAGCATTGTTACAACTATGAAATATTTGCCCCAAACACAAATTTTCTTTAGTGTTTGTGCTGTGTTTATATGTGTGGGAAGTTATAACAACTTTGATTACTGGTTTCTGTGTTGATATTATAGAAAAACAACATGCATGGATCATGTGGTAACAAACAATTCTGAAAAGTCTGACTGTAATTTCACAAAGCTGTCATGCACCATCACTATTACAGGGTGTGTGAATATGGGGAGGGAAAATGGTATGACACTGCCTTTTGGGGGTAAAAATAAGATTAATGACTTGCTTGCACGTGTCTATGATAACACTTATACCCTCTACCGCAATGAAAGGAAATGCAATGTTTAATAAAATTCAGAAACATGATAGCCTTCTATAAAAGCTGAATTTGTTCAGTTGTTTCTAGTTGATCTGTTATTGGCAAGCCACTCAAGATGTAATCAAATATGAGCTAATTTAATACCAGTGACAATTTTTAGCAAGCAAAAATTAGTTTATTACAAAGAGGCTTGAGTCTTTTGACTTCTGGAGGGTTTTTTGTTTGTTCGTTTGTTTGTTTTTTACTCTAAAATAAATTTAATAAATTAAACTATTAACTTTTAAACTGTTATTTTCTTTTTAGATTAAAACATTTTTAATGTTTTCTTAGAGGACAAACATTCAAGATAACCCACTTTGTTGTGTATTTAATTTAGATTTTCATAAGAGACAAACATCAACTTTTACAGCAGAACATTTGAAGTAGAGAATTTTTGACACTTAAATTTCAGGGAAATCCATTAAAAAAATAGAAGCTTCATGACACTTACTTTGATCATTTAATCAGTTTAGTCTTAATTGGCACCAATATCAACCTTTTGTTCAATATGTCACAGATGTTTAAAGCCTCATTGTGTTCCCATAAAATTTAATCACTTAAATGTTAACAAAGAAATTATTGCCTGCAACAAAAATTCCACTGGGAATCTTAAAAATATTCACAATAAGCTCATTTTTATAATTACAGATTTTAAATCGTATGCCTTCTTGAGCTGTTCAAATTAGCAAATGGAAAAAATAAGCTAATAGAAATATTTTACCTCCTTTTTTTCCCATTAGTGATAAAAATTGTGTGATCTCTTTTAAAAACTTCCAACTTCAGCCTTTGACCATGGACAATGAAGTGCTTTTAATTTGTAGTTTGTACTAATCCCTACTAAGCCTGGTTCTGCCAGTAGTTCCTTCCTGTTAACAGTGAGTTTGTCCTTCCCACTGTTGCCAAGTGCTTGTTAATAGGCTGTTATCTAAATTTTGGGGTTTTCTCTCTATTGTTCGCTCTATTGTTTCTCTCTGTTGTCTTTACTTTACAATATAAAGTTCCTTTAAGTGACTTTGGTTGTGTTTTGGTGCTATATAAATAAAATTTAATTATTTATTTTTTTAAATGGCTTTTCAACTACACCACATGACCTTCATCAAAGTGTAGAGTGAATTATGAAGCTTATAAAGAGGTAAAAATTAATACTGAGCTGAACTAAGTTCAGTTTATTAGTGCAACCCTCCACAACAAACACAGTTTCTCATGTGGAAAATAAGTTGTCCTTGTTCTAAATGGATCTCCAGGTCAGACTGTCAAGAATGAACTTTAATAACTAGTATTTTAGTTAAAAGATGTATCTGGAGTCTTTTTTGTCATTAAAGTTTCTGTGCAGCATTTTTGGCTGCCTGACATAGTACAGTGAAACTAAGAAATTCAGACTCAGGCAGACATAAATAAAAATCCACACTCCTCATCTTTATGAGTGTCCGTAGCAACCAGGTGCTTTACAATGATGGCATCTACGTCAGATGCAGGTGATGAGAAATCATCATGATCCTGGATGTCGATCTGTTCTGTGACGCATTTTTCACCTGTTTAGGATGCGGTGTTATTGGCTGGTTAACCACCCACTGCCAACTCGTCCCTGTCGGCTCTACTCTCTATCTTTAGACATGCCTACCGAACTGTTTCATGCTCTGTCTCTTCAATGACGCCTGAGAAAGCTTCTCCCCCACTCTCTCTCTCGCTCTGTGAGCTCTACTGTAGACAGATATTGCTAGCTCTACCCATTATACCTTTTCCTAATGGAAAACTATTTTTCAGCCAAACAATATCCCCAAAAATCTAATTTTTAGCAAATCTGTCTTCCAAACTCAAATGTCTCACCTCCGGCACCCTTAAAAGCCCAACAATTTTGTGTTTGTGTGCTCAGCACATTTGAGGCTCAAGTTCAGGTGGAGCTGTGTTTTGATCGAAACTAATTTAGCGCTATGTGTGACACCGCCGGCATGTATTGGACCAATTAGAAAGCAGCAAAAGAGACCAAAACAGAGAGCAAAAGAAAGAAAGAAAACAGCTGAGAATATTTTAAAGTCAATGGGAAGTCATCTCTTTATTTTGGTGCCACTGAAGCTGTGTGCATGTGCCTTTGTGTGTGTGTGTGTATGTGTGCATGATTGGCTTTGCATTATGATGAGTGTACGGGGGTGGCAGAGTGTTGACATGCAGAGCACAATGCCTCCATAAGCAACAGGATAATGAATGCATTCAGACTCCTGCGTTCTGACACAAGTCTGTTTACTCTTTTAACACAGAACATTCCTCTTAGGTTTTCTAATTTTCCTCACTAAGTGGCCAGCTAGGTGTCTGTGGATAAGAGTAAGTGCAGATTCGTGTAGGAGTCTGCACGTGCGACCGTGTGTGTGTGTTTGTAGAGAGCGTGTAACAGTGTCGAATGTTTCTGAGCTGCCAGGCACAGAAACTCATTTAGGCTGCAGCTTCAGTTCAGAAGAGGCCCGAGGCAGCTGTTCCTCCAGGCTGACGCCGAGGATGGCTCACATTTTTACGCCGTTATCAGAGCTCCTCTCTGGGCTGAGCCTGGCGGGAGGCCTGGCTGCCTCGCTGTTCCTCTAGGCAAGACAGATAGCAACCAATCACTGGCACCAAAGAGCCAACCCCATGGCTCTCTCTGCAGACTCACATTTGCATATCCAGGTGTGTGTGTGTGTGTGCGCGCGCGCACGTGTGTGCGTGTGTGTGTGTGTGTGTGTGTGTGCTAATCAAAATGCACTAGGGCTGGTTATTGTGCAGTGTGTGTGGGCTTAGCCTGAGCTTAATTCCTGGTCAAACTGTTTGATCGTGTTTTGTTTACTTTTGTTGCCCTCATCATCTGAAAAATGATGCACACACACACACACACACACACAGACACACAAACGGACAACGCTTAATCACAGCAGCCCATGTGTTCACTGCATTCGCTGGTCCTTCTCATCTATCTCATAGCACATGATTTATGTGAAAATTATTTGCCGCTATAAACACTCACAGCAGGATCTACACAGAGACGCACACATTTCCTCATCGTATTTATGACAGCGGGGCCGCTGCACCAAAGGGGATATTGGACTTTCTCTTCAGTTATCAATGTTTCAGTTTTGATTGATGACCTTTATTGTAATTATTTATTGAAAGGCATGAACAGGATAATTAGAAAAGGTCTGGAGGGGAGGAAAGTGCTGATCCAGTGGGAATTCTGAGGAGGAAACTGGAACGCTGAAGGTGATAAAGTTCACAGATCTCCTCAGAATTCCGTGTCAGCAAACGGGAAGAAGGCGCGGAGTGGGGGGCAGGATCTGCAGAAGGAATCAATGATCACAGCTAATGGCATACTAATGATGTAACTACTCATCCACACTGCTCAGACAGAGAGAGAGAGAGAGAGAAGGAGAGGGAGAACAGAGAGGAGTTGAAAAAAGAAAGAAAGAAACCAGACATCAGGGACGCAGGGGTCATAAATTGATCAGTAATCAAAACAAGGCACAGACGCTGTGAACCAGGAACCACGCTGAGAAATTATAAATGTGCTACTTGCACTCTTTTTCCATTTTGCAGGAGGAAATGGAGTAATCATCAAATAAACACGGTTATCAATTCACATTATTTAGCAGCAGTGCGCCACATCCGAAGTTAAACGGCAGTGTATCTTTCATCTTGCACATTCAATTGTTGGGGGGGGTTCACCATAATCATAGACATAATGTATGATTCTCATTCTTAATGATTAACATTATTGTTAATAGTGAAGCATGAAGTAATACAGCTGTCAAAGCACCTCTCAGAGCAATTATTTATGGGGGTCAGCTGAACATCGGAACAAGACTTTAGCTTCATTTTAACGTCAGTAACTTAATTCATAGCATTTTAAAAGCACCTTCAAGTCCACTGATTTCTTTACACAGCGATCATTATGAAACACGACTTTGAGTCTGCAGTGGTACTAGAAGTTCTGAGGCTGTAAACAGCACCCTAACTGTGCTATGCTGCCATGCTTGTCAAGTTAAGACACATGTACAGAGTGAGAAGCAAGACTAGGATCAACTGTCACCTAAATGCTATAAAAGGAGTGCGTGTTTTCTTGTTTAGATGCACAGGGACCTCGTGGGCAAGCTCATGGTCAGAGAGGAGGTAACTCACCAAAATGTGCAGAAGTCATTCTTTGATGACAATGAGCTTCTACGAAATCCTGACACGGTCCTCGGTCGGGAACCCAGTGGTTTCAGTTTCTTGTGTTTGTTTTTTTTTGTGTCATTTTGTATAAAGTTAAATCTTTGTTGTTATTTCTAAGGAGTATTCTGTAAGTTGCTCTGATTAGTTCTGGTTATTAGATTTCCCCTTGTGTCTGTGTCTTCTGTGTCGGCCTCTGTGTGTCTGTGTTTATATTGCAGTGTGAGTTCTTGGAATTGATCTTATAAGATACATTCCAAAATAAGATATGCATTAAGAAATTTATTTATTAGAATATATTAATTACATTGTTATATGTGTCTCATTAGTTTAAAAGTTTTATGTCATGAATAAATTGTGTTTGCGATCGGAAAAGTAAGGGCGGACTTGAACGACGGCGACAGTCCAATTCCACAGCTGCTTACTTCCGGCCTACCCTGAATATGGACACAGCCTGTGTCAGCGTCTTCCTGTGCTCATTGTCTGTCTGTGTGTTCTGCCTGCCAAGTCTGCCTAGTTTATTTTTGTATCTTCAAGTTTAGTTAAGTTTTCCTATTGTCCAACAAGAAAGCTGCTTTTTGAGTTTACGTTTCACCTCCATGTATGAGTCTGCTTTTGGGTCCTTTACTTCCTGCCTGCCCACAGATAATGACAAATCCATATCTGCTGAGTTAGCCCAATCTGAACCAAAGTCGTGGATTTTTCGATGATTGGCGGGGCCATTTAATAAAACAAAGGGACTTTTTAAATCTTCAACTTCTACTTATTCTTGTTCAGGTATAATATGTACATAGTATGTAATTTTTTTTATTTTTTTTTTTAATATTATCACACATGTAGTCTAAAGATCTTCACTGGGCTTCGTCTTTGTTCATGTTTTCTTAATTTGAATTCTATACATGGAAAATACACTAAAGTAAACTAAAAAGAGAAAAGCAATTGAGTTCATGATGCACAGGCAAACATGATTCACACATTTTTTTCACCATTCTGTCTCAGTATCACCTTTATATGGAGCAATTGGCAATTAAAAAGCAATCATAAGTATTCTACCAAATAAGATGATGTCAAATCACATAGGTGACCAGTGAGATGAAAAAAAAAAAACTAAATTAAATGAATTTTTGCCCCCGTCTAAATCAATTCATATTCATTCCTTTTCTTTATTTATAAGGACAGCACTAATTACGCCAGTGTTAGCCAGCTGGCTAACTTCCAACTGCAATCCTTTGGCAAGTTTTCTGAAAACAAGTGCAGTGACGGATTAAGAAGCACACAAGACAATAACACACTTAAATGAAAACAACTGTATCAGAATCAACATTCTCAGTAGTACGTAACATAGTACACATGCAGGGATGCAGGAAGCAGCAATTACACAGGTATTAAAGTCCACGTTAATTCAGAGGAAATGTATCTCAGTCCCATCTAAGTGCATATTTAAATACTGATACTGACTTCTTTCTTTCTGAATCTTTCTCAAGAACTATGCATCAAGCTTCTGCTCATTATTAATTAAATTTGTACTTTACAGTTAGTCCTATTATTTGTTGGAAAAGACTCTTTTTTTGTTTGTTTTGTCTCCGTATGTCATCACAGTGGATTTTGAATCACACAGCCAACATGTGGTTGAAGAGCCGAACTGGAACTTTAGTTCAAGGGGTTTTACAAAAAAGAAATCTACTTTTGGTTGCTCGCTTTTTTCACAAGGGGTTGCCACAGCGGGTAGCGCTGCATATTTGATTTGGCAGATTTTTACACTGGATCTCTTTTTTCGATGCTTAGCAATAGAGCTTTTGTGTCTATTGACAAAAAAGAAAAGGGACCTATCAGAGAGACGGCAAAAAGTTTTGGACTGGCCAAATCAACAATCTGGTACATTAAAAAGAAGCACTGCGCTGCAACCCAGCAACACCCAAATTGCCTGAAAGACCACAGATGACAAACTGTAGCAGATGATGGCAGAATAATCGACAGTGAAGAAAATGACTTCACAACAACTAAACAAGTCTGGAACAGGCAGGGAGACACAGCATTATCAAAGACTACAATAGAGACGTGCCTTCATGAATGGAAACACAGGGTTTACAACAAGGTGCAAACCACTGGTTATACTCAAGAAAAAGAAGGCCTGATTAGTTTTTCTTCCTGCCCACTTACACTAGAATCAGCTAATAGTAGTTCCAGGGGTGCCGCCAGAAATTCTGGGCCCTATGGAAACCAAAATTTCTGGGCCCTCTACATTTTTCACAGATAAAATTGAACCCCATAAACATACCCTGTATACTTTAAAAAATATACTTCGCACATTGCATAGTTAAAATGTCTAAAGATGAGTACAAAGCCTACAAATACAAGAAAAAAGAAAAACTATGGAAATAGTACTTGTTTACATAAAAGGGAGAACATTTATTATCTCAATTACAAGCACAACAGAAGATATTGTACACAATAATGACATATTCCTTCCATGAACAAGCTTTAGCTGGGTCAAACTGATAAATCAGGAAACATCAGCTAGAACTAACCCATAACTAAATCAGTCCAGGACTGCTATGCCAAAAGGGCTCAAAACCAAGACAAATCAGTAATGCCAGGCCTAAACCAGTCCAGGACTAAACAAGTACTGAACCAGACTCTACTGATTGTTTTCCAGGTCTAACAAAGTTATGTTCCACATCACTTTATAATGGCCCAGTGGCGTACCTTTCTGCTGGCAAAATCATGAATCAAATGATCAAAGTTCAGCTTTCTTGACAGTTTGCTTTCTATGGATAGCATGGCATGGTGACAAAGTCTATCCTGCAACATAGCAGACCTCAGATAGTTTTTAATCAGTTTCAGCTTACTGAATGCTCTCTCACCAGC
>VUQR01010133.1:0-43550 GCA_015108515.1 Hemichromis elongatus | reverse complement strand
CTTTTGCATGACAGGTCCATTAGAGTGAGGATGGACTGCTGTTCATCTCCCTCTGCTGCTCTTCCTTGGGGTGTGCCTCAGGGGTCTATTCTTGGCCCCCTTTTATTTAGCATCTACATTCTTCCACTGGGACTGATTTTTACAAAATTTAACATTAATTATCACCTTTACGCTGACGACTGCCAGATATATGTTCCCCTGAAGGCTATTACCTCGG
Source organism: Hemichromis elongatus (assembly GCA_015108515.1). Taxonomy (NCBI): domain Eukaryota; kingdom Metazoa; phylum Chordata; class Actinopteri; order Cichliformes; family Cichlidae; genus Hemichromis; species Hemichromis elongatus. The sequence continues at coordinate 43,333 of VUQR01010133.1, read as the reverse complement.
TCCAACCACTCCTTGATTGCCTGAGTGAAGTTAAGGACTGGCTTGCAGCCAACTTCTTGCTGTTAAATGACGCAAAGACTGAGTTTATTGTTTTTACCCCCAATGGCTCATCTTCCTCTGCTCCTGATTTTACTGCAATTCCTTTTAAAATTAGTCAAACAGTTCTTAACCTTGGCATTAAAATGGATTCGGCTTTAAAAATGGACTCTCATGTTAATCACATGGTTAAATCCTGTTTTTATCAGTTGAGACGTCTCTCCAAACTAAAACCCATTCTGAAACGGCGCCACCTTGAGACAATCATTCACACTTTTATTACCTCAAGGCTGGATTACTCCAATGCCATTCTTTTTGGTATTTCAAAAGCCGCCTTATCCCGCCTCCAGTTGATACAGAATGCGGCCGCTAGATTTTTGACAAATACAGGCCGTCGGCAGCACATTACTCCGATTTTAGCAAGACTTCACTGGCTTCCTGTGCACTGTCGGATACGTTTTAAAATTCTATTGTTTGTTTTTAAGGCCTTGAATGGCCTAGCCCCATTTTACCTATCAGAGCTACTCACTCCATATGTGCCAGGCAGGACTCTCCGTTCGGGTGACCTCCATCTACTTCACATTCCCAGTCTACGCTGCAAAACCCGTGGTGAACGAGCTTTTTCACTCTGTGCTCCTAAACTCTGGAATGAAATCCAGCTGGATATCAGACTCTCCTCCTCCGTCGTGGTCTTTAAAGACCCACTTTTACTCCCTTGCTTTTAGTGCCTAGCTATTATATCTAGTGTTTTTATTTTATTTTATTCTTGTACTTATTTTATTGACTGATTGTTCTACCTGCTATGTTTCTGTTTTATCTCTTGTCTTATTCTTTTATTAACTTTATGTGCTACCTCTGTACAGCACTTTGGTCAGCTCTCATGCTGTTTTTAAATGTGCTTTATCAAATAAATGGTATGGATGGTATGGTATCACGTCGTTACCGGCCTGTGTGTGTTGGTGTGTTTAAGTGATCTGAGCTGTACTCGTTCAGCTTTCAGCACCACAGGAGAGTCACTGTGGGAGAATCTGCAGGTTGTGTCTGAAACTGTTTTCCTGAGTGACTGACTGGATAAATTGGACCGAATATTTATTCAAAAGGATATTTCTATCAGCTTTTGCTTCTGCGGCAGAGCCACGTATTTTTAATTTGACTGAAACTGTGAGCAGGATTGCTGCTACCACACGAACCCGTGCCCTCGGTGTTAATTAAAAAGAGGCCTGTTTTAATGAAACGGCACGTCTCTCTGTGAGAGTCTCAGGAGAAGAAACTGGATCTGTGTGACCGGCGTGCCCTCGCTCTGGCTCGTTTAGTCACTTTTACCCCCTCAGACTGAAAGCAGCTTATTTGTTAATTACACCTCTGAAGAGTGTGGAGGAAGCTTCACTGAGCTTCTGTGGGAAAAGAAGGAAGAAGGAACTTCATAATTTCAGAATAAAACAACTTGTGCCCAGTTCATCCTGTCAGCGTCCAGCGTGCACTGAGATGGCTGCAAACCATTCAGGCCATCCTTCCTTCTTCTTTTGATTCTGTTCCCCCTACCTTGCTTCCATTGTTCCATTTCTTCCCCCTCTCCTACCTTTTAGCATTACCCTTCCTTTTACCCTCCTTCTTTCCTTTCCCTATCATTCTTTTTTCCTTCCTTTTCATCGTCTACTCTTGTTCCCCTAGTTTTTCTTCTTACTTTCCTTCCCCCTTTCCAGTTTTCTTCTTTCTTTACTTTCTTTCACTTCATTTCTTTTTTGTCCTTCTGTCATCATTATTTTTCCCCTCTATTGTGCTTCCTTACATATCTTCCTTGCATTTCCATTCCTTCTTCCCTACTTATTTTTTTAATTGAGCCTTCATTCTTACCTTTATTTCATTATTATTCCTTTCTACCTACCCTAATTCCTTCCTTTTCTTCTATCCTTCCTGGGAGCCTTCCTTCTTCCTTCCTTGTTTTACTTCCGTTTTGACTACCCCATTCCTTCTTTTTACTTTATTAATTTGTTTCTTTGTTCCTTGCTCCTATGTCCTTATTCCCCCCATCCTGCATTTTTACCTTTCTTCCTTCCCTATCCCTTCCTCACTTTGCCCTTATTTTCTTTCTTTTGCCTCTGTCCTTCTCATCTATTCTTCTTTCTTAGCTTCCATCCTTGCTTTCCCCTTTCTTATTTCTTTGTTCCTTAGTTTTGCCCCTTGTTTCTATTGATACTTCCTTCTTGCCTCACTCCTTTATTTTTCTTCCTCACATTCCTTCATTGCTTTTTTCCTTACTTCTCTCCTTTCTTTTCACCCCTCTGTCCTTCCTTCTTTCCTTTAAACCAAACAGGAAGCTGCTGGTGAGACATCAGGACTCAGCTGATGCTTGAACCAGTAAAAAGCTGCTTAGTAAGTCCAAACAGGGACTTTGGGTCTAAATGAGTTACAGCAATCGACCAAAGAGCAAAATAAATGAATTGTTGACATTTGAGTACATTTGAGATTTAAGCATAAACACCTTGAATCTCTTATCAAACCGTTTTTTCTGCTGTAATCTTTTCAGGTTTGATCTAAAGGAACAAGTACAATTCTCTGCACGCCAAAGGCGCTGAAATGGCAAATAACTATTAAGTGCGTAAATTAAAAAAAAATCAGGCAAACACAATTTCAATGGAATAAGAAACACTGAGTGAAATAAATGATTAAAAGGGAATATAAGCCACTCAAATGGGGAATAAGAGTTAAGAGTCCTGTGGACTGTGATGAATTACTAGATGACATATCAGCCATAACCTGATACGCCCTGTGACACATTATACTCTTAAACCCTTTCCTTTTAGACTAATTAAGGTCCTCCAGTCTGCACAGAAACAGGATTTTTCTTAATATGAGAGACATCTGTCAACTGCCAGGAAAAAATGAGCTGTTATCGGCTCCATCGGCCTGAAACTGGAGCTGATTCATCAGTTTGTGTCTCTTCATTAGCTCCTGTGTTTATTCTCTGCTTCATCACGTGCAGCTGTTCCTTTATCGGCGATTCTTTAGGATTAGAGAGCTACACGAGCTGCTCATAAAGACAGAAACAGCAAAGGCAGGAACAGTTCGGTTTGCTGGATGTCATCGTAATGTTTGTGTGACGATCGGCTTCACTGAAAGGTCACATGCATACTCATCCCAGCCTGAAAGTTGGTTAATGTGTCCAACTTTCACTCAGATTTTACTAACTACAGTCTGTCACCAGAAGCAAACATCCGGCCAAAAAGACTCGAAGAGGAAGACTTGTTTGAAGAGCCAAACTTCAGCCAGCAGAGCTCAGCGGCAGCAGAGAGAAGCTGTTTGAAAGCATGTAGTGTTTGCTGCTGGCACCCAGAGGTGAAACTCAGAAAGTAAAGACCACACAGGTGGGGGTGGAGCTGGAAGTGACATGATCAGACCTGCACGTGAAGGAAGGAAACCTCAGAAATCTGTGCAGCGTTTTATCAGGCTTTAGAGGAAACAAAGAAGTAGATGGGGAAGCTTTGTACAGGAAACGACAGAATGAAATCTCTGGTAAACAAAATGTGCAAAATAAAAACAACCTGACTGCTCCAAGGCAAAAATCTGGAAAACACAACTTCTTTTTTTTACAAAATCACAATGCCATTCCAGAAGGAGTTCCACTTTAGGAAACAGATTCAGGAAACCACATGTCCTGTAAATGTGACAAAGCAGCAAATCCAGAAATATGTTTCACAAGTCACATTACTGGAAAAAGGAGCGTTACAAAAAAAGGAATTAATATTAGGAAAATATGAAAAGAACAAGAACATGAACAATGCAGAAACCTGTCTAGGGAATAGTCCAGAAAACATGACATTGCAGAACTTTTCTGAGAATACAACAAAACATCAAAACATGACAAATGTTTCAGAAACTACGTTTCCAGAAAAAATTTCAGATAACACACAAACAAAAAAACGCCCAGATTACACAACAAAGCAGATTTTCCACAAAAAGTCGAGAAATTTCAAATAATGTTTTTGGTTACATTCCAAAAGACTGAACCCAAAATGTGACAAACTTCCTGGTAAACATGGCGATGTAATTACAGTTTACACAGAAGCAGCTCTTGTTTAGACAGAGATATTTACTTTCTGCAGATAGATTGGACAACCTGCTGCGTAAATCCGAGTATCCGTAGCCTGAAACGTCCCCGTCACAGTCTCAACGGTGAGACACGACAAGGCTTTGTGTGCTGCAGAAGATGATTAAAAGCAGGATTTGCATTTTAATTGGATAAGAATTGTATCATAGAGGTTTTTGGCAGCTGTCTCGAATCTTCTCGAATTAACACAGGTGTTAGTGTGATGATTGCATTGGCTGCTGCTCCGCAGTTTTGTTTCGAGAACATTTGGACATTTTTCAGGTTAAAGAGGTGTGTGTGTGTGTTCTTTTAAAGGTTTCAGACTCATTAACTGAGGTTTCTTATCCTGCTTAGCCTACATGCGAATCGGTCAGATCTGATTCAACAGCTGAACGATATCCAGAGGACAGGATTGTGTTTGGATGCCACTGTAGAGACTCGTGATGGTGTACAAGCTTTTTCTCTCACTTTATTTCACAGGGGTGGGAGGGGAGCTGTTATGCTTTGCAGACTCAGGCCGCTAATTGATTTCACGGCTGGTGATGTGCCGCCCAGAGGAATCTGGCACCAAAGGCAGGAGGCAGAAGGAGGAGAGAGAGATGTTTAGGCACACGGTCACATTAAAAACACCAAGTGGAAATAGATCCAGTATTATTAACCTTGCGATGACCTTTTGGATTCATGCTAATGGGAGAGTGAGGTCAGAGGTTGAGCTTCAGGATAGGTTTAGTAATGAGTTGGTCAGCTATAAATGCTTTTGATCCCGACTGGATGGAGAAGCCCACTGAGATGGAAATGGCTCAGTTTCCATCAGTTTGTTGCTAAGAGTTGTTTGCTAATATCCAGGCTATGTTTGCGTAGTTAACCCTGCTACATTGTGAAAATAATCAGTATACTCCACTCTTATTGGAAGTCGCTTTAATCGCCTCCAAGTTGAGATTACTTTTAACTTTCTTCTGATTGGGTGCCCCTCGTACACACATATGGGTGTGGCTTCTGTCTGTCTGAGATAACAAAAACAGACATGTCCCTATCTTTTGCTTTTACACCCCTGATCATTTAAACCTTAATACATAATAATTTTTAAACAGTTGGTTAAGAAGGAGGAAACTAGCAATCGATTCAATTCAATTTAATTCAATTTTATTTATATAGCGCCAAATCACAACAACAGTCGCCTCAAGGCACTTTATATAGTAAGGTAGACCCTACAATATTACATACAGAGAAAACCCAACAATCATATGACCTCCTATGAGCAAGCACTTTGGCGACAATGGGAAGGAAAAACTCCCTTTTAACAGGAAGAAACCTCCGGTAGAAACAGGCTCAGGGAGGGGCGGGGCCATCTGCTGCGACTGGTTGGGATGAGAGAAGAAAAGAAAAGGATAAAGACATGCTGTGGAAGAGAGACAGAGATTAGTAGCAAGTACAATTCAACCAGAGAGGTCTATTAACACAGTGAGTAAAAAAGGTGACTGGAAAAGGAAAACTCAATGCATCATGGGAATCCCCCGGCAGCCTACATCTATTGCAGCATAACTAAGGGAGGATTCAGGCTCACCTGGTCCAGCCCTAACTATATGCTTTGGCAAAAAGGAAAGTTTTAAGCCTAATCTCAAAAGTAGAGATTGTGTCTGTCTCCCGAATCCAAACTGGAAGCTGGTTCCATAGAAGAGGGGCCTGAAAACTGAAGGCTCTCCCTCCCATTCTACTTTTAAATACCGTACTCTAGGAAAAACAAGTAAGCCAGTGGGAGAGCAAAGTGCTCTAATGGGGTGATATGGTACTACAAGGTCATTAAGAGAAGATGGGGCCTGATTATTTATGACCTTGTATGTGAGGAGCAGGATTTTGAATTTAATTCTGGATTTAACAGGGAGCCAATGAAGGGAAAAATAGAAATATCCTGTCTCAGAGTGATGCTGAAAAACTAGTTCATGAACTTATTACTTCCAGGCTGGACTATTGTAATTCATTATTATCAGGATGTCAAAAAAATCCCTGAAAAGCCTTCAATTAATCCAAAATGCTGCAGCCAGAGTACTGACAGGGACTAGAAAGAGAGAGCAGATTTCTCCTGTATTGGCTTCACTGTACTGTACAATATAAAGCACCTTGAGGCAACTGTTGTTGTGATTTGTTGCTATATAAATAAAATTGAATTGAATTGAATTAATTTTAGAGATGTTGCACAAATGGAAGAAAGCAGTCCTAGTCCTACGTATTTGTTTAATATGTGTATTGAAGGACATATCTTGATCAAAAATGACTCCAAGGTTCCTCACAGTGTTACTGGAGGCCAAGGTAATGCCATCCAGAGTAAGAATCTGATTAGATACCATATTTCTAAGATTTTCAGGGCCGAGTACAATAACCTCAGTTTTATATGAAATAAGAAGCAGAAGGTTAAAGGCTATCCAGGTCTTTATGTCTTTAAGACATTCCTGCAGTTTGACTAATTGGTGTGTGTTATCTGGCTTCATGGATAGATAAAGATGGGTGTCATCTGCATAGCAGTAAAAATATATGCTATGTCTTCTGATGATACTGCCTAAGGGAAGCATGTATAATTTAAACAGAATTCGTCCTAGCACTGAACCTTATCAATAATATACTGATTATAATGTACTGATTATATACATGTTGATTTGCATCACCAGTGATGCAGGAGATTTATGTCATCATTCTTGTCTTATCAGCAGACACATCACGAAGGACCTGCTGGCTTATTTCCCACTTCTGTAATTCTATTTTTGGACTCTAATAAAGCAGCTTTGCATGGTCTAAGGAGCTGTAAAGAAAAAGGCGTCTGGACTTCTTTAGGTTGCTTGAAGAGAAGCTTTAGACTACGATGACCTGGATGTCTGAGAACCTTCACAGACAGCTTAGCGTAATTCACAGTTCAAGTAACCCTATATTATAATGGGCCTTCAGTTCAACTTGTCTAAAACAAGCTATTCTGAATCTTTCCCTTTAAGCCAGCTTTCTTCTGATTGGCCGCCACTCATAAACACATATGTATAAGGTTTCCAAAGTCACCATGTCAGCGATATCTCCCTCTCTGACATCATACAGAGCCAAAAGTAGAAAAAACTGTTAAAAACTGAGTGTTCAGCTCACAGGGATTACTTGTACAAACACTGAGCTCATTATTTGAAACTTTGGACATGTTTAATGTGAAAATCCAGCTTTGGAACAGGAGATTCATGGCAGGAAGTAGAGGGGGAAGCACAGAGTCCAGGTCCACAGATTTGAATGCAAACCCCCGACTGTGCACTGTTTAGTTTTATGTCTTTCTGTTAGAGAAGTGTGGATTTAGTCACGCTTTCTGTCTGTGGTTTGTCCTGCTGTGCACTATAAGCTGTTATAAGCACCTCAAAGAGAATTTAAGGCTAAAACGACGATCTCGAGTTTTCACCCGGTTCAAATTTAAAGGTTTCATTTGTGGATTAAATAAATGGCCTCACTTCTCATTCAGAGGATCGACTCATTCATGACTGAGCCGTCACTAATAAGAAGGTTTGGTCCCAGCGCGTGTGGCTGTTTGTGGTTTGAACGTAGCCTTGGGCTTCTTAACATGGTGTTCCTGTGGTTGATTAGAGCCAGGTGTCTACTCTAGAAAATGAGGGTATTGAGGGCAGCCCGCCTCGCCGCAGAGGACCAGCTGCTGCTTGCTGCAATCTCAAATGATCTTGTGGGAAGGCTAGTCGTAAAGCTAAACATGCCCTTGCTGAAATTAGACGCTCTGGAGGACAAATTGTGCTGCTGTTGCTCATTTGGAAAATGAAATCTAGCCCTGCAATTATTTTATGTTGTTGTTGGCCCTAATTATAAATCATGGAAGCGGCTGAAGAGGCAGTGTTGCTGACTCATTGCTGAGCGGCATACACACTGCTGTGGTTGTACTCAAAAGCAATATTATTCCCAGCTGTGCATGAAATCAGCTCAGTTCTGTAATGGAAAAATGAGAGTGAGGAGGAATATGCTGAATGCTGCCCAACGGTACATGTGTTTCTGTAATGTTAAAAAAGAGATGACAAAGGAAAGAATTAAATCAAGGGCCAAATCCTGCACAGATTCCCTGCTTGTGGGGCTCGTTTATCAGGTTCAGAAAAGTGTGTGTGGTTCGGTTTTACCATCTTTGAGTTTGTTTGGGTATAAAAACACTTTCTCTGTGTGGGGATCGTTCTTATGTTTGTGTATTACATTCATATTCGAGGATATGCTCCTGCCTCATGTACTGTTTAGTGATTATTCAGGTTAAAGTCTAAAGGCCCCCCGCCGAGCCCAGATATCCACCACGTCTCCAAACTAAGCACAAACACTAAACTACAGTGTATACAGAAAAATATTCAACTCAGTTTTGTTTGGAGGAGAAGAAATATGTCTTTAGTTGACAGCTGGTGTGAGGACTTCTGGTGGTTATACAACAGGAGGCGGCTGTGGCACAGGAGGTAGAGCAGGTCATCTACCAATCAGAAGGTCGGTATTTTGATCAAGTATCCTTGGGAAAGAAACCGAACCCAGAGTTGGTCCTAATTTGCTCATTGGAGTGTGAATGCATGTGAATGCTGGATGGAAAGCACTTGGGTGTAGAGAAAAGTGCTTGTGTGTGTGGGTGAAAGAGATGTTGTGTAACGTGCTTTAAGTGCTTGAGTAGAAAAGAAGCATTTACAGCGACTTTAGAAAAATATCCTGGTCCAGTTCAATCCTGGTTTTCCCACTTTGCCACGCTGTCCCACACGGATCATCAGTCAGGTGGCAACACCTTCAAAATCTGCAAACAATTGTTAATATTAGAAAGTGAGTTGCAGCCTCATGTTTGGAGTGTACTTCGCTGACACACTTTTATTTGGTCTCATGTTTGGCTACTTTTCATCTACATCAACACCTTTTTATATCTATGCTCCCATGGTTCCTCTTTCCTTTTACCCTCCAGTGGCGATGGTGAACAGCAGGGTGGAGGCACCGACGGTAGCGGTGATGGGCAGCGGCGGCGGGACGGCGGGCAGGTCGTGCGCAGGATGTGGGGGTCGTATCGCGGACCGCTTCCTTCTCTTCTCGATGGAGCGGTACTGGCACACGCGCTGCCTCAAGTGCTCCTGCTGCCACGCTCAGCTGGGCGAGTACAGCAGTACCTGCTACAGCAAAGGCGGCATGATCCTCTGTAAGAACGACTACATCAGGTGAGGCTTTTTAGAAACACAAAATGTGTGTGTATGTGTGTGTGTGTGTGTGTGTGAGGGAGGTGCAGACAGGGGTTTTGTGGGCGTCTCCGGGGAAAACTGAGGGCTGGATGTGGAAAGCTGCTGAGGAGGATCCTGAGACACAGCAGACTTTGTGCATCAGGCCAGTAATAATACAGCAGCCTCTCATGAAATAAATAAAGCTCTGACTGTACGCTCGGATTACGCCACAATCTGCAATAAGATACACTGAATAATCATGAGAGGTCTGCTGTGTGTTGGAAGAAATTCGACATTCGGTCAAGCCGTAAAATGGGATGTTTATGCAGGTGCATATAAATGTCCCTGATTAGTATTCATGTGGTTTTTGCACTGGTGTGACTCCAAATTAGAAGCTGGGTGCTCACAGGTTCCTATGCATTCATTCAAACTCATCTGAACTGAAAAAGGCTTCACTGAAGGCAAAAATCTGCCTTTTACAAAACAGACTGGTCAGTCGAGTCATAATCAAAGTATTGTTCCAAATGATCAGAGAGCTCTTTAGTTGTTGAACGATGCTATTTTTTGAAAGCTTCAGGAACGTGTGCCAAGTCGATACACCAGTCGGGTCTCATGAAGCTCAGGTAATGAGATGTGATGACTGAATGCTGCTTTGTGATGTCACCTCCTATTTTGCATTTTTTTGACTGGCTGAATGTTTTTGAAAAGAATTCAGCTCATGTATTGTTACTCTTGGTGGAAATTGAAGCCATGTGTGCTTTAAACTCCAACACTACCTCTTATTTTTGGTCCAATCGGCAGTGATGGAGCGCTCAAGACACAGTCCAGTCAGTGTGAAGGCTGTCCTGCTTTGGTGGCCTTTGAGAACCAGCCTACATTTTGGCACCTGACACCAGCCTATTTTTCACACACATTAAAAAAAACCCTGCGTGCGTTTCCAGCCTTAAATGAGCTGAAGAAACATCTGATTTAAATCCACTCTGGACTTCCAGTGCCACTCCAGAATTACAGCTGCCTCAGATTTCTCGCTTGGCAGCCGTTTGTTCCGTTCTGTGGCAGGAGTGCAAATAAAGAGATCAAAATATGTATAAATAGTCCTACAGTGGATTTCAGCTAATTTGTGTGTGAGTGGGAAGGACCTCCAACCGCCATCCATCCCATGAACTCAAAGCTGCAGTCACTGACCAACAGACAGGAAAGCCATGGCTAAATTATCCAAACCCTGAACTGAGGTGGACTTACCTAAGGTCTGGTTTGGGGTCGAGTCCCTAGATTCGTCATGCTGCTAAAGAAAGATGAGCCTTAACTGAGATTTGGAAGGAGTGTGTGTGTCTGAGGGTTAATTAAGGAGGACAGGGATCCTCTCAGGCACACTCATTAAATGACTGTTTGGATTAAGATAAAAAATTCATTACTCTATGGAGTCATTGAAAGGGGAAGACAAAGAAAGAGGGAGAAAGAAAGAGAGACGCCAAAGTGGTCAAGTGAGTATCGTGGGGGTTCACGTGCAGCTTTAATGATGACAGCGGCTTCCTTTAAAGGTTCAACACAGGCACTGACCTTCCTCCAGGTTCAGACTGATGAGGACCGGCTGCTACTTGCCGCAACACTGAAACAACCCAGAGCCGATACCCCCTCATTGGACCTTTTATGGCTGCTAAATACAGACTATATATAGCTGATGCATGAAGACTTAAAACCATTTACAGCTTTAATCACAAACTTTTGTTATTGCCCTTCTGCCCAAGCTTCAGTGGTCTCAACATGCTGTGTTTATATCAGGCAGGGGTGTCAAATATAAGGCCTGGGAGTCAGAATCAGCCTCACAGAGACTCTAATCCGGTCTGCTAGACTGCTTTTGCAAATGTGAAGGAGTGCATAGATTTAACATTTGATTGTATGTTCATAAGTTTTACACTATTAAAGACCTCCCTCATGGCCATTCAGGCTACACCTGAGAAACAGAAAAGTTCCTGGTTTTTTTTTCTTTTTATGAGAAGCTTCTGTCTTTTACAAGGGCTCTACAGTAAAACCTTCAGGTTTACAATAACTACAGGATGGTTTTCTCTGCAATTTTACACATTTTTTCTTACACTTGAAGCCCAAAGACTAATCTGAAGATTTCTTTCATTTATCACATCAGCATGTAGAACAACTGACGCTTACTGCTGTGATTGCACCTTTTTTCTGGCATTAAAATGTGCAGTTATTCTTCCGTACAGTCACAGAGATGACAGTTTCACTGGTCTGTCCCACTGAAGATCAAAGTGTGTGAATAGGGACATATTTGGTGCCATTTGCACTGAAATCCGCACTGAGCTGATGTCTTAACATTTCAACAGTTCACAGGTACCTGAAATAACAGAGATGGGATTTAATAACCCAGGACATCTGCGTTAAGACTGTTGTGCTGATGCAGAACTGTTTGATTTCATGTGCAGGCTGTTTGGACACAGTGGAGCCTGCAGCGCTTGTGGGCAGTCTATACCTGCCAGCGAGATGGTGATGCGAGCACAAGGCAGCGTTTACCACTTGAAGGTGAGCTTGATCTTCTACCAATCTAGCCTTGTCAACCTTACACGTTTTCATCTTTTCAAACCAATGAAACTTTCAATCCAATTTATTTGTTTTTCTTTAGTGTTTCACGTGTGCGACCTGCAGGAACCGTCTGGTTCCTGGCGATCGCTTTCACTATGTCAACGGGACGATCTTCTGTGAGCACGACCGGCCAGGAGGAGGCCTGCTTGGCGGACACTCCACTCCACTGCAGGGCAACAGCATCATGTCTGACCAGAAAGTGAGAGGCAGTTTCTGTACTCACATTCTTTTTAACAGTGACATAATTTTTATTCAGGAAGATTTTCATGAAGCAAAAATATGAGATTAACCGCTGATGAATTGGCAAGTATTTGTATGCTCTGTCCATCTATTTTCAAAGGCTTAAATGGAATTTGATAGTTCAGTCAAAAGTTGCTTCATCAGCAGCTGAGAGTAATTTTCATTGTTTCTCCGTGGTGGGGAGAAGATCTGGAGATGATTCAAAATGTGGTGTTTGCACCTGGAAGTGGTTTATGTGGACTAACAGCATGCAGATAAAAAGAGCTCTTAATGAAAATGAAACAGACCGATCCAGTGGATTGGAATTTTGTTTTGTTTTCCAGTCAGTTTAACTTGAACGCAGACTCATGGATGTTTAGCCAAGCTGCTGGTTGGTTCAGTTTATAACCTCTTCTCTTTACTGTCTACAGGTCTGCTGAGGAAGAGGGTGGAAAACCAAATGTGTGCCTTTTTCCCCACCTTTCTCCTCTTTACCTTCTCCCCCTCGCTGTAAATCCCACCACTGGTAAACCTCCCTCTGGTCTCGTGGACTCCTGCCACTGGTTCAGATTTTAACTTCCCAACAGAGACTCAGAAGATGGCGAGGAGTAAAATATGAAGGAGTGCTGTTGGGATTTCACTGATAAGCTGTGGCCTGGCTGAAAGAGGAAAACTGTCCCGTTTGTGTGATTTTAAAGGAATCACCTTTTCCCAGCCAGCCTAGTTACTGAATGAGGAGGAGACACTGAAAGCAATGTGACTCCTGCAGGAGGTGAACTATATTTGAACACATATTTGAGTAAAACTCATTTGGGTCTGTTGTGTTGTCATTTTAGCTACTCGACATTTCCTTCGACACGCTGAGAGACACCTGGACGTCATCACATCTGTACTGACTTAAAGACGTGTACTTCTCTGTGTACTTCTCTGTGAAATATTCACATTTTAGTGAGTTAGTGAAGAGAAACTGCTCCCTACTGGCAGGGTTCCTGTCAGAGACAGGACTGATTTCTCCATGGATTTTAAAACTGTCTTTTCCCAGTTAAATCAGCTCATTCTCCTCCAAATGTCTCATATCAGTGACTCTGTACGACCTGTTTTAGCCTGTGCAAGCTGCTTTGCAACCCAGCTCCAGTGGAGCTTCTCTTTTTATTGCTGTTTCTGATTTTTTGTCATATCTGCTGTCATTGATACCTGCTCTGTTCTGTATGTGAAGGGAGATGTACTGCCATAAATATAAATGACTACAAATGGAAACTAAGAACAGTTATCTTTTGACTGTAGTGTCAAAAAGAAGGCCAGACCCTTTATTTAACTAACTTTATTAAAGACTGGCCTTGATTTTTAATTCTCCCTGTTCTCAGGGAGAAGCTACTATCACTGAGGCACATTTCTGTTGTGGAATAAAACATCAGCTTATGTATATGTGCAGTTCCTGGCTCCCAAGGTGATTCAGTCCCTATACACTCCCATGTTACAATATTCAACTTTGAAACGGTTTCCTTCCTTATAACAGGTGTATGTTGGGGTTCATTTGTTCATAACCCACCTGTTTAGAGTTTATTGAGGCTTAAATAATTGGCTTGCTCGCTTTTAGCTGATAACTTGGCGCGCCACCGTCTCATCCAAATATGGTCACTTTCAGCACCAGAAAACCAACATGGAGGAGGCCAAAGAACGATAAAGTTAAAGCTACAGTGGGTGACATGGCAGTGGCCAAGTCCAACTTTTCCTTCTACTAAGAAGAATTAAGAGTGTGAAGGTGATATTCTTCTAGCAAAACAATGTTTATGTTGTTGTTGTTGTTGTACTGATGGCATTAGTGCTGTGGAAGCTTTACCATGTGAACCATTGTAGGATCAAGTTATAGTGCGCTAAAGTTGATTCCACCTATCTCCATGTGCTGATGGCAATTATTAAAACAACTGAGACTGATTATTTGAATAAAGAGTCATCTGACAGTCTGAGGTAACCAAAATCTGTGCCACAGTCTTATTTACTAATTTTGTTCCCTCATCTCCAGTAAACATGACAACAATAAAGTAAAATACAAACATCCTTTATTGATTTAGGAAACTGTATTTATAGCAGTGAGCTCTATTCTTTAAAGCAAACAGACTTTGTTATTTATCTCCTGTCATGTTTGGCCTGTTCCAAAGCTCAGTGTTTATGTCATAAAGAGTAGATGAGCCCTGCCTAGGTCTCGTTATGTGGGTCAGCCAATCAAAAGGAAATGAGAAAGGAGGGGCTAAAACAGGAGAAAAATACAGGGTTTCACTAGGGTTTTTCTATTTCTGGCTCTGTGTGATGTCATGAAGACAGAAGGAGCCCCGCCTACTTCTCTTTACATGGTTCAGCCAATAAGAAGAATGTTAAAAGGGTGGACGTGTTTGAGCGAGGCTGCACTAAGGACAAAAATATGATAATTTAGGCTTCAGGCGGCTCTAAATACTTTATTTCAGGCAGGTTTTACTGCTCTAGGTTGTTTGTGATGTCATAAAATGGAATCAGCTCCGCCTACATCTGTTTTCGTGGGACATCAGAAGGGTGAGAGGAGCTAAAACCTCTCAATACCCAGTTTCAGACAGGTTTTTTTACTCTTGGATCCGCATGATGTCAGAAGGAGGATATCCCTAATATGGCCATCTCTTCCATCAATGTGCAGTCCCGACCTTCTGTTTCTAAGGGCCAGTCCTTCAGGCATGATCACAAAGGAGCCTTACAACCTTCAGTTAGTTTTTCATTTTTTTAACTTCAAACTGCATAAACAGTCATCCTCACTCTAGCAGCAGCTGAAGTTCAACTTTTTCTCAATACATAAGCAAAACGAAGCAACAAAGTCAAGATTCTGGATCCGTAATCATTTCTACCCAGGTAAAAACCTCTCTTAGATCAAGCACAGTTCGCAGTTCAGTAGTGTTCACATTTTTACACTTGATACTGACGTGTTTTCATCGCGCTGACATTCTCTCTGCTGAAGTATGTACCATCATTTCTCTGTTGATTCTCAAGTATTTGGAGTTCCTTCAGAAGAACTAATAATAATAATAATTCAGTCATTCGACTCACATGTGACAAGTGTGTGATTGGGCTAAAGAGCTAGCTCTGGCTGCCTGAGACTAAGGGGTAAGTAGGGGAGAAACGCTTGTGGTTCTCAGACAAACATGGCTGATTACCCACAGGAATGGGATTTCAAAGGCCTGAGCCGAGGCCATTACAGAAGCAATTAAAGTGGGATGCGCTGGAGGCCTACGCGGGCTTTAGCTGCACTCCAGTGTTGCAGCCTAATGAGGCCTAATCTGGTGAGCTGGTCTAATTAAAAGGGAGGGTTGTTTTTTCCTGTGGGCTCCAGGCAGCCAGCAGTTTGTGGTCTCCATAGTTGTCTGAGACAAAATAAAAAAGTAAAACACAAGAGCGAAGACTTGCATTGTTTTCAGCCATAAAAACGTTCGGATTCCTCTTTTCTGTGTCCCTCAAATTAAAACTTTTTTTTTTACATGCTCTCTGATCCTTCCAGGCTCTCGGCTCTGATTGCTTTCTGGCATGAAAAGTGCCTTTAAATTAGCCTTTTTAAATCTTTTTTGGCATGGAAACTACGAGATCATCTCTTCCACGCTAATTTTGGGATCTCTCGTCCCCTTGTCCCCCCCCCCGTATTGTTTTATGCAGCTTTCTGTGGAGCTAAATTAAAGGCTGGAAGTGAGGCACACAGATCGGGCAGAGGCACACATGAGTAGCCAGCTGCGACTCCTCAAATTAACGGGGCCCGGAGAAGTCGGCAGCTCCCTCTCACAGGGTTAGTCCAATTAGCTTCACATTCACAGCAACAATGAGGCTTTTAATGGTGGTGATTCAGAGAGCTCTTTCATAATGATGGAGGGCGAGTGCATTCCTCTGGTTTTTCACTCATGACTCTGCTGTAAGCCCTGAGTCTCACCAGTTTCTCCTGATTCAACCTCAGTCCTGTTTAACGTAGTCAGGCTGTAGATTCACATCACAAAAAAATATAAAATACAGCCTGGGTGATTGTGTTTTTGTCTTTCAAATATATCCCATTTCAGTGATGTATGTTCGCAATAAAGATGGCTAAAGATTCAAATAATAAGGTCAGTGTGTGAACATGTAATCAACAAGAGCTAAAAGCTCAGGCTTTAATGTCATAAACACAGAGTTTATTAATTTTTTCTCCTCTTGGATCTTAATGATGTCAGTGAGAGGAACACACAAGTCCCACCCATTTCCAATTACAAAGGGAGGCTGGCTTAAATGAGGAGTTAAAAAAGCTTATTTTGGACAGAGGCTCAGAAAGATGAGATGAGATGAGATATGCTTTATTAATCCCAAAGGAAATTATGGGTTACAGCAGGCAGCATGCTAGTTGGCGCATGCGCACTTACAAAGGAACCTTCCGACCAAACATACACAGACATCACATAGGGACACAGGTCAGATAGGTAGGCTGATAGGAAGAACAGCGAAAATACACAACATTAGGTGAGAGGAGGAGACAAAAGGAGGATTATTCTAAACTTGTGGTGTTAATGTTGTGGAGGACAACATTAAATGAAATTTTTTGAACAGGAGAAGCCTCTTTCTATTATTTCAGAACAAAATTTAAAATTTAGTGTTATCTTCATGTTTTATCCAAGCACCAACCTCTCAGATAAAGCTGCAGTTCCTCAAATGTCTACTTGAGGTTCAAAAGTGAGTCAGGCCCCATAAGTATGAATAAACATGTTTACAGTCTGCTATATATGGAGTATATGTTTATAATACACCGGTTTAAACAATACTAAGAATTAACATTTGCAAGTAATAGGGAGGGGATATTTTTAATGCGGGTCCTTTCAGGCAGAAAAAAAGTCTCAAGGGGTAGCCAATGAGAAGAAAGTTGGCTTTAAAGGGTAGGGGGGAGGGAGCTAAAACAGAATAATGCAAAGTTATTCTAGTACAGTAAAGTGTGCTCCCAGTATTGTGTATATACAGACAAGAGGAAAGAAAGCAGTTCATTCAGTTCATAGATGGGAACCAGCACTTCCAAGTCTGAGTCAGAAAACGGTGGAGTGCCCACTCCAGGCTAAAGTTAAGGACTGTTAAGGACAGGGTGTTGTTCACAAACGAGGGGAGCGCTGAGTGGGAGACTAATAGAAGGACTGGTGTGACGTGGGGACACTATTTCCATGCTGAAGAGTGTAAAAGCCAATCTGTTTCATTACATTCCTGCTGTCATCATGACCCAGAGCTTTGGTTCGTCACCAGAAAAATGACATCACAATAAAAGCAACCAAAATGAGGTCTCGGAACTCAGTAATTCAGGCGGGATTTAGAGTTGAGCTGCTACTGGTCCAGGACCAAGACCAGGACCAGGTGAATTGTTTCAGTAATTTCCAACTTGGAGATGTTTTTGCAAAACAGCATCTCTCAGTTGGCCTGGGAACTCCTCAGTGTCCTCCTAGAATGGAGTAAGCAGATGGTTGGATGGATGAGTGGATGGTAATTATTATAAACATTCATATTAGTATTAAATCATTTATTGATTTAGCTTTGTTTGTGTGACAGCGACTAGTGGAATGTGATTTTCATACAAACATATACTGTATATCAAAGATGTCAGTTTCCTTGAACATGCATTCTTTCCAGTGGCCAGCAGGGGGCAACTCCCTTGTAGGCTGTTCGAAAAGGACCCTACTCCTCTCTTGATCTATGACTTCAGTGAACACTTCCCCAATGCGTTCATGGTCTCAGCTGTTAGTTTCATTGATTCATGATGAACCAGGGTATGTTCAAGGGCTGGTTTCAGAACACCAAGATGGCGACAAAGAAGTCTGCAGAGTGAGGCTTCTCAGAAGGACTTCACTGTGCTTCACAGTCTGTGAGAAGAGTCCAGGAATAAAAACAGGAGAGGTGGAAGCAGAGCAGGTTCCCTTTAATTCCTCTAAATACCACTCTCCAGCATGCTTCTGGTGTTATTCAGCTGCACATTTTTCTTACTGTGGCTAATCTGGGTGGTGGGCAGAAGTAGGTGTAGTGCTGATTACTGTGGTGCCTCACCAGCAATCATGTATCTGTGGACAAAGATCCCATTGTTTCTCCATTTTCCCCAAGAAATCTGCATAGGAGATTCATGAAAAGTGGCCATATGTTGAGAATAGAAACATTTACCTTTAAAAGAGAGTTAAAATGTAAACTAACACACTGTTTGTTTAAATATAATGCTGCTCTGTGCAAATGAATCACCAAAAGTTTGTGTTTTGTTTTAACGATTCAACAAAAAAACCCACACAATTTCAGCCAAACCCGTTGGTGATTTGTGCCCATAATATGATGAAGTGTCTGTTGCCTAATGTGTAACAGAAGCATAGGGAGTGGAGGATTAAAGAAACATAAAATCGCTTCTCAGCACTGAAACATGCTTCATTTTTCATGTGTGTGGTGTAATACGAGGACAAATGTAAGTCATACCCTCTGAAAACTTTCATTCTCCTCGTCTCACATCTTTGCAGTGCTGCTAATTGGTTCTTGAATTCGTCGGGCTAATTAGCAAGATGCAGATGAGGCTTGATTGGCTCGAGGCCGGCATGGAACTCGCACCATGGAGGGAGGTTGGGAGACCCCCCTCTTTCCTTATCAAGATATGGAGATAATTGCAATTAAACTCATTTGCATGCATTAATGAATTTGTCTTATGCTTTTCAAGATCACAGACGTGGAGTAAATAATTGATTTCCTATCAGCACAGACAGGCTGAGCACGTCAGGCTGCCTTCATCACGATCGTGTGAAGTCACCAAACTGAAATCTGCCCGTGCTGTTACACGACTCTCCTCCTAGGCTTTGTATTCGCTCACACGGAGTTTTTAGTGTTCACTTTAAACACAGAAATATGAAAAGGAGACACATCAAAAGACTGGATTAAAGAAATATTAAAAATGAATTTGGTGTCCAGTCCTGTGGTGCAACAAACCTATCATATAGCTCAGTGAGCCACTTAGAGTTGAATTATTAGAGAAACTTGTTGAATAAATTCATAAGCATTAGGATGCTTATGGCAACAGGAACTTTTTCTGGAGAACAGAAACTGTTTGAAGGACTCAGGGTCTCAATAAAGTGATATTTCTTGTTGTGCATTTTTTGAAGGAGAATAGAAGTCAAAATTAGGACCTACTAATCTGGCACCATAAGCCAAGCATTTTTATATCTTCTAGCTTTGCTTCAGTGGTGTATATCCCACATAGGCATCAACCAGCATGGCTGAAAGATAAAGAACAAATCTGCAGTTCCTCTTACATCCACCTGAGGCTCCAAAGTTGAGTCAATTCCTACATTAAAATGTAAAACTTTACAATAGACATAAACACTCTTGGTCTCTGTAGCTTTATAACACCTGCCTAGTTCTTCTATTTTAATATTGTTAACACTTAAGATTTTCATTATTAGGGGTGTGGCCTCTTTGACTGACAGGTGGATGGTGCTGTTGCCTTTCCACCACACCTGTTGTCACTTTGATTTCCACCAAAGAAGGTGACACTGATCTTGTGGACAGATGGATATCCCTGAGTTTCAACTGACTTTGTATTGTACCCATGATGATGATAATTATTATTTGTAGCAGTTTAGATTTCACATAACTATGCGCCAAACTTTATTCCAACCAAACGAGACAATAAATAAACTCACCCTGGAGCCTTTGAGGTTAACACAGCATACATGTTTACACACACACTGAAATACTCTGTATTTTTTTATTAGCAATAAAAGTAATACTGGACTGTAAAATAAAACTAGAATATTGTCAGACTGACCCTTTAATACCTGACCTGGCAGATAATGTGAACAATGATTATGTTGAAATGAGGGCTTGTGTCAAAGTTTGGAATGCATTAAAGTCAGTCTCAAAAGGAAGAAAAGGTTTAAAGACATGAGTGTCTTTGACAAGGTCCTATAATTACAACCAGAAGACTGAAGCTTCAAAGTTAAATGGAATTTTATCTTGCTAAGGTTGGTGTCCGATTTTGAAGATTTAAAGATAATGAATTTAAAGGTTCCTTCTTTGTTCACTTTTTCACAGATTTTGGCAGTTTTTGTGTAATCTGACTGATGAATAAAAAACAGTGTTGACAATAATCTCACAGTGAGCTCCAGAAATTAACTCACAAACCATTGAGCTGTCTGAATCATCTGCTGAGAGTCCATTCAAGCACCAACAAGAAAGCAATGAAGGTTAATAAAAAAGGAAATGAAGATAATTTGATGTTTTCTCATGAACACCTGCTCTAAATTGAATCAGGTGAGGGCTGGCAGACTGTAACAAAAGTGAAGAGCGTTAGTGTTTGGGTGCCATATGCGGAACTTCCTGCATCAGTGAAAAGTGCCACCCTCAGGAGGTTTCTGCACATATTGTACACAGAGTTTAGAGCCATGTGATGAGTACACCAAACATGGACTCAGCAGTAGGTCTACACTGATGTCACAGCCACTCAAGCTAATTGTAACTTTGCCACTAAAGCAGAGTGACACTGTGGATTCGCTGGTTAGTCAGTCAGAAATGTCTCAAGTATACTGGATGGGTCACTGTGAAGTTCAACGCTGGTCAACAGCGACTCACCCAGGGTGTGTGGTCGGATTAAAGTCTATTTCTGTTTTGTAAACTTTTAACCTATTTGAACCAACCAAACTGAAATTTTACACAAAATCTGAAAGCAAACAAACACTGAGGTACGATGGTTAAAACATGAATCCTGTGCCTTACTGTCTCATTTTTCTCTACCAGTGACATGAAGGATGAAGGCGAGAGGACCCTGGTTCAGAGCATTCAGACCTGTTTCAGTCCATGCTTCCTTGGAGCTCGACAAGGATGCAAAGCAGAACAAGGAGAGTCAGTTGATGCCAAAATGATGGGGTTGTATCTAAAAAAGTGTGGGTGCTCCTCTTTTGACAGCTTTTTTCAATGTTTTTTTGGAGATCTTTTAATGTTTGATGCCCCACAGGCCAGCAAAATGATGCAAAATGATCATGAAAGGATGGAAAACAACCACAAAAAGATATGTTGGCTACAGAAGATGGTAAATGACCACTAAGGGGTGCAAAACATCTTCAAAAGAGTTATAAAAAAAACTACAAAGGGATGCAAAATGAGCACACAGACACAAACTAACTAGAGTGGGAAACAGAGACATAATACAACCACAAAATAAAAGAGATGTGCTGGCAACAAAAGATACTAAGTGACTGTGAAAGGATGCAAAACACCCACAAAAAGACACAAAATAGGCATAAAGGGAAGCCAAATAAGCACAAGGGAATGGAAACCAAAATCAGGAGACACATCAGAAGTAGAAAATGATGCAAACTACACAGCGACTCAAAATGAGGGTTAAAATGTTCGAGAAAAAGTTGGTGTTGGTGCTGAGGGTCCTCAATGGGCAGAGGCAGACCTCTGAGATAATCCATTCACATCATAAGGTTAGTCATTAATATGTTGCCACATTGTTTTGATTACTCAATATAGATATTGGATATCTGTGATGCTGTGAGTCCATGAAAGTTTTTAAAGACTTGTAGACATCCTAAACGTGAATCATGCTGATAAATTTACAGCCCCAGCTCTAACAGTTGGTATGATATGAAATGGATATGATGTGAATTTGTGTCTGAAGCAGACATGTTTTGGTAGGTGACAGAGGGAGGGGGATGGGACGGTAATTCCATCCAATCAGAGTACTTTGAATAATTAAACTGATCAACTTAATTAGCTCAATTAAGTTGATTTGACCACAGAACATTGCCATATGGTGCAAGGAAACAAAAGAGGGGGGAACTAATTAAAAGTAAAATAATGAGGATTTTAATTAACTGGTTCCCCAGACGTCAGCAAGCAGGGATGTGGAGTTGTAATTAAAAAGTCCTGTAGTGCTGGCAACATCCTCTCCCTCCCTGTTTTAATAACGGCAAGGGCTCCATCCATCTAATTAAATCTGTAAATGAATTAGTAACATTGAGGGTCCCTGCTTGAGTTTTACACCCAACCTCCCAGAGCAAACCTTCCAGATACTTCTCATAATAAAAAGGAAGGAAATGAGGATAAATAGAGGCTTCCCCTGGAAAAAAAAAAAGGAAAGAGACGCAAGTTCAAACATTACACTTAAGTATAATGTGTGCACATGGCTTCTTCTGACTTAAACCCAAACACATAAAGCTTGGAGTGAGGCAGCGGGCTCAGGTGACCTTGTGTAAAGGAGATATTGATAGCTACGTTAGCTAAACACCATATGCAGATTATGATCAAGAGCCTGATAACATAGAAAACTATACTGCTGTACCATCTGCTGCAGCCACATCGTATTGGTACTCTTTAAAATGTGACCTTCAGGCAGATCTGGAACTTGAAGAAACACTTGAAAAGAGAAAGAAGCCTTATTGAAATGTAAAGTAAACCAGAAATAATTAGAAGTGACAGGAATGAATGATGACTTTTGCAGCATCTCTTCTGAGGAGGAGACAATATGTCACCCTACTTTTCTCTAAAGACAGTCCTTACACCTTATGTAGTGTTATGTGCAAATATGAACAGGTTAGAATTAGTTGAGAGAAGTGCCATCATGGACAGCATGAATGGTCTACTGAACAGGAATAAGGAGCAAAAACACTGGGGTCCAAGAGGTCATGAGGCCAGAATGTTTCATAGAAGTAACTATGAAAATATAAAGGGGCAAAAAACATCCACAATGAAATTCAAAATAACCACATACGGATGCAAAACAACCATAACTGGATTAAAAATTATTGCAAGGGGATGCAAAATGACAAAATAAAGATTCAAAATTATTACAAACAGATGTAAATCAAGTAAAAAGGAAGGAAAAGGTGCTATGAGGGCATACAAAATATCTGTAAAGGGAGAAAAATACCAGCAAGACATTCAGAACATCTTAACGAGAGCTACAAAAGAAAACAACATGAGTACCTACAAAAGGATGGTAACAAAGTAACAAAGGTGCACAACAAAACTACAAAAGGGAACAAGATAACTACAAAAGTCCTCAAATTGATTAAAAAAAGATGCAAAGCAACCACAGGGAGATATGAGATAAGTACAAAAAGGTCACATTGACACAACGACAACAAAAAGACTCAAAATGACTACAAAGAGATGCAAAATGATTCTAGGGATGCAAAACAAATGCAAAGCGATCTACAAAAGACTACAAATGGAAGAAAAATGAGCTTGAGTAAGCAAAGCATAACAACAACAAAACAAACAGGTACAATACAACTTCAACAGGACAAGAAGCAATAATAAAAGGACACAGCATTACATTTTAAGTTTTATCAAACCAGCTAAGGCAAACAAAGCCTGACCTTTGTAGTGTATCCCCTGGACAGAATAACAAGACTAACAAGAAAACAGCACAAAACGACTTCAAAGAGTCTCAAAATAACCACTAAAACACAAAAAAGCAAAACAACCATCTTCAATAGTTAATAAACTTAAAATAAAGCAAAAAGAGCACAAGTGACACAAAAAATGTCTTAAATGTGATTGAAAGCAACAGCAAAGGTCCCCAAAACAAACCACAAAACAAATAAATGTAAAAATATAGCACAAAATGATACAAAAAGACTATAAGGGGGATGTGAAATAAGAACAAGCAAGCACAAAATAACTTTAAAAATGCACAGATCACACAAATATGCACAAAGAAAATGATAAAAGATGCAAAACAAAAAATGAAATGCAAACAAAATGAAAACAAAATGACAGAACCCACATAGTAAGAGAAAAGACCCAAAGAAAGATGCCAAAACAACCAAAACAGGATTTCCTGTTTCACATCATTCTGTTTTCAATCAAACCAAAAGTTGTCAACGTGGTCTCTAACGTTGATGAATAGGCTTGAAAAGCTTTAAACTAGTTTAGCAGCTTGAGTTATGGCTGCTGTCAGCTGCAGTCAGAACACTAATCTAATCTGGACTTATTATAGAGATCTGCCGGAGATGACGAAGACGAGCCACGCAGCGACAACCAGAGGAGGACGGCATCTGTCCTTCAACAATCAGCTGCTGCCCGTCACGTCTGCGTCTTCATCAGTCTTCGGCACACACTGTATGTTCTTCACTTTGTTTACGACTGCATGTGCCATCAGTCGCTTGCCTCCTTGGAGGGGCGGAGGCGAGGTGCCAAGCCGGTCCTCAGTAGGCCCACCAGGAGTACAGGCTTTCATTAGCACTCTGTAATTAGGAACAGATGCAATTTGCAGCACGGCACTTGGCTCTCACAGTGACTCAGAAACCTGCACACATGGAGGCAAACTTAGAGGTAACGTATTTCCTCTACTTACACAGACATGTGCCCTGTTTCACCTCCAGCAAACTCACAGGTCAAAGTATGCAGATGACCTGCCGGAGGACATCATCAGATCTGTCTGAAGGCTGTTTCTCTATAAAAATACAGTTATTTAAACCTCACGTTTAAACTTTTTAAACTTTTTGGTTTATTTATGGCTTGGCTCAATTTTATCATCCTCATCAACATAGATGTCACTAAAGAACAATGAAAAAATAAAACAGGTCAAAAAGGGAAACAGAAACTGGTCACATGCATACATGGTCTTTATAATCATACTGGGTAAGACAAGGGTAGCCTCGGCTGAAACATATTGATTTCTAGAGGCATCTTGAAACCTCAGTATTCTCATGTTGGGGTTTATTGTCAGTCAGATGTGACCACATTTGGACAAGAGGGTTATTCAGTCTCAAATCAACTCAAGCTCGAGTTTTTCTGATTTGCAAAAAAATGTAGAGGTAAAAAATTTGAACATTTATAATGAAATAGTGAAATTTGACTTTTAAGATATAGCTATATATAGAAGTATATTTGATATATAAAGCTAAAATTTCAGTTTTACAACAGGAAATGTAAAGATTAGTGGATTTGAGATAGAATTATCCTAACATAACCTGATGAATGTTTCAGCTCCTCGTGAATGTTTTCTTGCCACCTAGTGGCCACAAAATGACTAATGCAGCTTGAATATATGCAGCTATTCACACTATAGATATAAGTCAGTCAGTTTATGTTTTTTTTTCATCCCTGGGACCATATGATGTCAGCAAGAGGGGAATGTTCCTAATATGGCAACTGTAAAAGCCCCACCTACTTCTGCTTAGCAGGTGGAGCCATTTAGCAGACAGCTGGCTTAAATGGGAGGAGCTGACAGATAGAGAATGCATTTTGAACTGTGCAAAGTTACTGTAATAGAGTCCATGAATAAAAATATGTATCTGGAAATTAACATAAGAGCTCCGCTTTAAGCTGGCAGAATCTCTTTGTTGTAGCCTGTTCATTACATACTGTTATGAAGCACATAAAAAGAAAAAGGTCAAATCAGAAGTCCCTGTGAACCATTTAAAGCCTCAGATTTGCAGTAGCTACTGTACTTTCCACATAATTATCCACTGAAGCTCCATGAACCAGTGTTTCCCTCTTAAACTTTTCTTTAATTAACTTTTTCTTCTTTTTTCCAGTGGGTCATGGCTGGAGCCTGCACCAACACGCCTGCAACTCTACACCTCTGTCCTCCCACTGCCCCCACTGCCTGCACTACACTTCCCAGTTCCCCTCAAATCTCTGGTCCAGATACAATATCTCTAATATCCCTAATTGCCTCATTAAACTGACACACAAGCCAGGACCACGGCTGAGGCAAGGACCCTAATTAGACACCTAAACACGAAGCCAAGGGCGTTTTAACGGAGGGGCACTTTGGGGAATGTTTTAATGAGGACACGGTGCTGAGAATAGCTTTAGAGTCATTTGTTGACGCAGGAGCTGCACCCGGTGGCCAGCACTCCCTAACCTTGTTCACACACACTTACACGCACACATGGACGATAAAGACAAAATATACCAGGCTAGAACCCCACTGGTGCCCCCTAGAGGGTACAAATGTTAAAACATCAAAGGGCTTTTTTTCTTTTTTAGTGGGTGTAAAGTCACAAGGGTTCATCCTCTGAGAAGCCTGAATGTTTAAAGATTCACTCCACTCACTGTTTCAGTGCTAATTTTTAATTAAGTTGGGTAAATGGACTGCTTTTAAAGAAAGTCCTCACACCGACACATCCATTTCATTTCCATATACAGTTTCATGTGTAAATGTTAGGATGTTATATTTAGCCAAGGGCAGTGTCTCATTATATCCTCTCAGAGCTGTCACAGGCAAGTAACGTGTGTTCTACTGAGCAAATATAAAGAGTAAAAACACAAATCCAAATTTCTAAAACTTAACTTCTCTTCTTGACATGAAACACAAAATACCCAAAAAAGCAAATGAATGACCAACAAGCCTTCCAAAATAACTGCACATGGGTTCAAAACAATCATGACTTAAAATTATTGTGACAAAAATGACAACAAAAAGATTTAAAATGGCTAAAAACTATGTAAATAAAGCACAGAGAAAGGCAAGAGTACCATGAAGGGATGCAAAACAACTGCAAAGAGGAAAAATATCATAATGGAATTCAGAACATCTTCATGAAAGCCACAAAAGGAAGCAAAATGAGTAGTAGCAGACACAAAACAATTACAAAAGGACAGAACACAATAACAAAGGCACACCATAAAACAGCCAAATGAACAAAATTACTACAAAAGGACTAAAAATGACCACAGAGACATACAAAATAAACACGGAGATATAAAACAACATCAAGTGATCTACCAAAGACTACATAGGGAAGCAAAATGAGCACTAGTGACCAAAACATAACAACAGGATGTAAAACACAAACTAAGGGACACAAAACGACTGTAAAATAATTACACATGGATGTAAAATGACTCATGATTACAACAACATTATGCAAAATATTTCCAAATGTCTAAAAAAGCGCTTAAGAGCAACAGCAAAAACAAGCATTATGACAAAAGAATTGTAAATGACATCTAGTTGGACTACCCCAAGAATATCAAAACTATTGTAAAAGAATACAAAATGAATGTCTACTGATGCAAAACTGCCAAAATGATCACAAACATGGCCACAAAGGCATGTAAAAGCTTTCCCAGATATCTACAATAGACAAATAAAGGGACACAAAATGAGAGCAGACAAATACAAAATAACTTTAACAGGATGAGAAGCGATAACAAGGAGACACATAAGAACCATGAGAGGATGAGGAACTATTGTTTTTAATCATTTTTATTTTTTCTAATATAGCTCTAATTAATTTTTCTTGCTGGCCCTTGTGCTGCTGTTACATGTCAATTTTCCCAATGTGGGATTAATGAAGTCTATGTCTATGTGTTACAGCAGCAGAAAATTACTACAAAGAGATGCAAAATATTTTTAAAAGACTGCAAAGGGAAGCAAAATAGAAACAAAATAAGTACAATAGGATGGAAAGTAAAAGCACAGGACACCGGATCACTGGGTTACACCATGTTTTTCATCCATTAACATTAAATTTGTTATCAATAATTGAGTTTTAGGTGTTGATCATTCCCTCTAAATTCTTTAGGCAAAACAACGTGGCCATCAAAGGAAATTCAAGTTTTTAGCTCCTGAGTTTGCCCCAGTTTGATCAGAACAATTTTAATGCCAATTTTTGTGCCATAATCTTATAAGGTGTTTCTTTTAGGTGAGGTCTAGCAAACAGCTGGTAGCCACACCTCTAACTATAACCCCTAACAAAATTCAAAACCATGCATTGAAAAAAAGTGGAGTTTTTGCAAAAGGGGAAATTAGCTGCAGAGACCAAAACCATTCTTTGCAGGAGGCTTTAAACATGTTTATTTCTGCTGTAAAGTGGGACGTTTTAAAAAGGACTCTGTGGGGATGGACTTACTTTTGGAAGCAACCTGAACTGGACACTAGAGGAATTGAAATTTTGGACTTGCTGGATTTATTTTTTTGCTCTGGAAGTTGAAACTTGGTGAAACGGATTTAAAAATGTCACATTAATTTTCCGGAGACTTACCCCAGCCCTTACTTTAAACCTAAACTCCCTTAAACTACGTCTTCATGATTAAATGTTATGATTTACATCATAGGGACTCACTTCCTGACCTCAGAAGCAAGGACAGGTCTCCTTAATGAGACTGTTTAAACAGCAAATTTTAAATTTTCCTGTAACTTTGGCTAATGTCAGAAGGTAAAATGTAGTTTTAATGAAAACCTCTCATGTCACTGTGGCTCTTCCTGCCCTGCACAGCTGCTCCATACATCTCTGCTGTGCCTAACGAAGGAGCCAGCGGGCTAAAGAGCAGATAATAAGGCGATAATAAGGAGGTCATTATTTCCATTTCCCTCCTTGGCACCAGCCACCTCTGTCCTTATCTGCTCCGGCAGTGTCGGCAGCCTCTCAGACAGAGTCCAGGTCTCGGCTAGGGATACCTCAGAGACACGTTCAGTGCGACTGCAGCCGAGCGGAGGGAACAAAGAGCCCATTCACAGGAGGAAAACAGGAAACAGCCATGCATCATGCTTCCTCGCAGACTGTGTTTTTCTGCAACACATTCCCACTCACTGAATCCGTTTTCCCACACAGATCAGCTCATATACCAGGTGAAGTTTACCCACAGTTTATTTAAAACGCAGCTTAAATGTTTATGAATCGTTAGATTAAGCTCTCGTGCTGTTTCCAGAAAGTAAACACTGCTATAAATATTCTTCTCGTTCAAAACAAAACAAAATTAGTGAAGATCAACATCCTGCTTTGATTTCTATGTGTCAACCTGTAGCCATGTGAGCTGGCCTGACTCTTAATTCATAAATAAAGCTATTAAAAATGAGCAAACCTGCAGGATCCAAAGAGGCACGTTTCATATTTCCCCAGGATGAGGCCGCCATCTGTTGAGTAAATAAACCTCTGCGCTGGGTGTGAGGTAATGCAATTTAATTTGATGTAATGTGATAGTCATCTGTAGGAAATTGCTTGTGAGCATCAAAAGCCACCGAGGCATTATGAGAGAAAGCAGCTGGGTGACCAGATGAGTCTGCAGCTCAGGAGAAGGGTTCAGTTTCTGTAACGTTTCCTGTCCAAGTTCTTCACCCATCAGCATGGTGTGAAATAATCACGGCTTGAAAATACTGAGATGGAATTTAAGCGTCCTTCTGTTGACTTTATCCAACAATTCAGGAGTCAGTCTGTTTGAAATGTAATGACTTTACTGACAGGAAGGACACTGGATAGCCTACAGATTCACAAATCAGCTCTTTCTGTAGAAATTTACCATCAACGACGAGCTAACTAGAAGTTCATGCTATCACTTAGGCCACAATCTAGAAATATATTCTATATATATTTTGTTAATACTAGTAATTCATTTGTGTAGGACTTTGAAGAAATACAAAGTGCTTCAAATTTATACAAAATCCACTAAATTAAGGCAAGTTAATAAATGCAAACAGGCAGGCTCAGTGTGAACCATAGACTGTACATAAAAGATGAACATAGGCACCCATTGATTAATTTGAATTTTCAAGTCATAAGATGACTTTTCACCATCGCCATCTCGGTTTCTTGAAATGTGGTGTTTTTAATGTGATAAGAGAGAGATGGGTCTGACTATGAAACAGCATGCTCATTGGCTAATAACTTGTCAATCAAAGGTTACTAGCCAATGAACATACCATGGATAATTCTCTATTCTGAAGCTTAGAATGACCAAATTTCAGTCAAAATGAACTAAAATAACCCCAGCACTCAGGAAATCAGGAGTGTTTACTAAGATCATTTTCCTATAGAGTTCTTTAGAAAATTAAGTCATTTTGTCCCTGGTGGCCATTTAAACAGAAACTTAATTATAAAAAGGTTAAGCTAGACAAAAAAGCTAGCTTATTAAAAAGCTAACCTATGAAAAAAGCAAACCTTTATGTGAAAGCTAAGGTATAAACAAAAGCTTTCATATAAAACGCCAACCTATGAGTAAAAGTCAAAATGTAATAGAAAACTATTCTATATGAAAAAAAACAGTCTTTTAAGAAAAAGCTAATCTAAAAGTCAAAGTTAAGCCATTAACAGTATAGATATAAGCTATAAAAAATAGCTTATAAAGAAAACCAATCCAAAGCTAAGCTATAAAAGGCTAGCAGATCTTACATCAAATCGTTAACTAGCCAACCAGACTTGACTAGCTATCCCAAAGGACTAAATTAAACACAGTAAAAGAATAGAGTCAGGTTATCAAAATCATACGAGAAACATTGCACAAGCACAAATGCCCGACCTGCTTCTGACCGCAATAAACAGCCGCTCCTGACCATGATGGTCACAAGCATTTATTAGCAGTCCTCGTAATTGGGCAGGTTTTACTAAGTATTTGGTTTGTGGGGTCACTCCACATACTGGACAGTATTCACTAAAAGCAAATTAACACACACAAATATCAAAAGATAAAAATAACTTAACTGGCTCAGTTTGTTAATACAGCTGACTAATGTTGGCTAATGAGTGTTTGTAGCCATTCCTGGGAGACAACTGGAGAGGAAGTCCAGAAGTTTTGGTTTTGGTCTTGTGGGTTTTATGAATATAAAATGCAGCTTCCTCTTTTAAACTTATGAATCATGTACAGAATCATTCATCATTATTACAACTGAAGACAGCTGAATAAGTCATTGAGTGCTGCACTTGCTGTTTTTGTTTTCAGTTCCTCTTTAGTGACAGCCTGAAGTAAGTGCTGTGGCTCTAAATAGAGCCAATAAAGTTTTGCTCATGTACCAAAGCAGCATAAATGAGAAAAGCATACCTAAATGTTGCTATGTCCAAACTGGTTGCATTTTTTCTGCGCCCGCTGCTGTTCCAGGCTTAATTGACTCTCAATACCAAGACCTTCCAAAGCCTCCCCCTCCTTTCAGCGCTGACATTAAATTTAACGTGTTTATTATTAGGATTAAATGGGCCCCGTGTTGGCTCGGCCTGTGGGTTTGTGCAGCTTTCATCCTGAAGGCCACTGAGAACATTTAAGCCCACATATGTGAGCAGCTGGGAGTTTGGTTTGGCTGCGCTTGTAACACTTGTGTTAGCAGTAAGCAGTTTGCAAAGACGGCTGCAGGAGGACTCGTCTCATAGAGGGATGAGGAAGAGGACCTATTGGTCTATCAGGAGCGAAATCAGTCATTGACAAGATCTCCTGCACCTCTCAGTAATCTTGTTTTTGTCACCCAGATGCCTACACCTGTCAAAGGAAGAAGTGCTGTTGCTAGTTAGTTAAAAACTAAACTGAAAAAAATCATAAATATTTAAATTAATTAAATGGTCATTTTCACCGTCTAGTTATATTTTCTTTGTGAAAATTATACTTTAATTTGTCCTCGAGGTCAAGTCTTATAAGACTTCTTCTCTTATAAACTTTTGTGCCAAGCAGGTGAAAAGCCCATTAAGGAGGTGGATGTTAACCTAACAACCTAACCCTAAAGGGGTCAAAAATAACCTCTTTTGTTCTGCTGTGAGGACAAAAGGAAAGGGCAAAACATAAAACACAGACTGTATTAAAGATGGGTGTAAGTACCACCAAGTTATTTCTTTTTTGCATTTTGAAAACTTTGGCCTGCTGCAGAGGAGGGGTGACACGGTGAGCTCACAGGGTGGCGCGGAGGCGGGGAGCAACAGGTGTAAAGGACTGCTTAATGAGAGAAACCTTTCTTATGTGTTTGCAGTGAGAAGGAGCAAGGGCTGTCATACGGACATGACGGAGTGACTGCATCTGAGGTTGGAGCTGCAAGCCAGTCACATATTGTATAAAGTTCAAGTCAATAAAGTTTCTGTAAAGGCAACACACAGTGTGTCCGCGTGTGAGTCCCGTGTCACAGTCTGTTGGTAAAATTACATTTTTTTGAGCCACCATCTAATGACCTTCAGTGTGACTGCACAGGTTTTTATATCGGGGTATCATATATTGTCATTTTGTCAGATCCTGCTTGTTCATGTAATTAATATTAGCCACTGATCACAAATGCAGCCGCTTAGGGTCGACCTTTTTCTGAAGAAAGTAGTCAGGTTGTAAGATTACATTTATACCTGGATAAAATCTTTCTCACAAGTGCTCATTTACACCCTGTCTGCTCTCGTATCCGGAGAGAATATCCAGATATAGATTTTAAAAAATGTTTTCCAGCTTTATCAGGTTGATGTGCCCCTTATTCACCGAGAAGGAAAACATTTAGACCACTAAAGACTGATTCAGACCTCCTGCTGTATCTGCCCTCACCCTGTACTGATGGACAGAAACTGGAGACAAGAAGTTTACTTTTCCACTTTCCCAACATGGAAATGTTGATGTGCAAACAAATTTTTTTTTGGGGGGGGGGGGCTCTGGTCTTTTCCCTGAGGGGGAAACATGCTGAATGTTAAGAAGCATTTCCAAATCCTGGCAAAAGGGTCTAAAAACACCAGCAATAAAGGGCAGTTGTCCTGTTGGCAGGCACAGCTGGCCACCGAGAGGGCACTCTTTACTGACTTGGCTGATAGAAATCTGCACTGACATTTCTCTCTCCTTTCTATCCGAAAGAGGCCAGGACTAAGCTAAATGTTTCAAAGGCCCCAGTCAAATTGCTCTTTTTTGATATGCAGTCAAGGCCAGCGCCCTCGGGACCCGCAGCATGGGGAATCATATAAAAAGAAGAGATGACAAGGAGTATCTAAGATGGAGACACTTTTCAACAAAAGCAAGGGAGGAGTGACCAGACCTCTGTGAACTTTATGAACCCAGATAAATACTAATATAAACCTGTGATGGCTTTGAAAGACAAAAACTTTTGTTTTGCTTTGTTTCTACCTTTGTCCCATTCATTCTAAAGAACTCTGACACAGACATTTCTGGTGTTTTTGATTTATGTGTTCAAAAAAAAGACATCAGCACAACAAAGATGAAGATGAAGATGAAGTGAAATATCCAGTTCAGTGGCTGTCGTGACTAGAGATGGCACAATACCACTTCTTTATGTCTGATACCGATATCATACATTTAGATATCTGCCGATATGAATCCCATATAGTCTATTTTTATAATCAATAAAACTGATTTTAATGTCTTGCTGCATTTTGTACAGGTTAATACTAAATTTAAAAAAAAACTTCTAAAGCTATTCTGTTATACTTATATGCAAAAAACACACTGCACCCAAAATATTTCACAGTTCAGCAATACGATCTTTAATGATCGTTTTATTTAAACTTTTAGCAGAACTTTAAATCTAAGTATTTAAAGTTATATTCAAAAAGTTATTTAAATTGCAATTTTATGCAGATTTCAAAAACTCTTTGGTTCTGAAAAATAAAGTGCAGTATCAACACGAAACAATGTTTATGGTCAACAACTTAGAAAAATACAAGTTGTAGAATGGACCCTTTAAAGCTTAATATGAACAGACATCCAGAGTGGAAAGCAGTGCAAAAAATCCAAACACGTCTTCGCGACACTCATCTTTTATCAAGAAGGATGTCCGTGTAAGCTGTTTCTATCACGTTTAACCTGAAACTGAGTTTTGTGTAATTTCTATATGAAACTTAACACAAGTATGAAAAAGAGTGTTTTTCATTGTTTTGTTTTTTTGTTTGTTTTTTTCGAACCAGGAAACCGTGTCGTGCCAAGGCAGGTAACCGACAGAATGGTTTCCCCTGCGTCGCGAGCAATCTCTAAATCACGGACAAACAGCATCCCACATTCTTGATTTTTAGTTCACAAACACGTCTTGTAACTACTCTTAAAACTTTTGAGGTATTAGCTCTTTATACAGTAAAGTTACAGGAAGATAAAATAATTATCATTCGTTTGGTAAAATAATCTCCTCCAATACCACGTGAGCACAATAAATATATAATTTTATGTTGTAACCCCTAAACTGAATGGTAATGTAACGACACTCATGTTTCACTTTTTCACAAAATTAAAACATCACTACTTCCATGTCTAATTGCCTGTAATGGAGGCAAACGGCGCCCCGTAGAGGCGGAGTAAACTGGATCCGATCCGTGCTCGCCATGCTGGGGGAACAAATTTTGTCGGGGATGCCTACCTCGGCACAACACCTGGTTTGGCAGCACGTAGAGAGGCTCCAAATGCTCCAAATGTGAACTCCAGACCGCCGACAGGTCTCGTACACTGCCGTCGCTCTATCACATGACGCATACTGCTCTCACTACCTGGGTTACGGCATGTCGCAAGTTTTGCGAGGCGCTTTTGTGGTATTTAATGGATTGGATTACATTTTTTATTTCTCCCCGATATCCGATCCAGTAATTTAGATCAGAATCCGATCGATACCGATACTGTATTTTAGATCAGTCCATCCCTAGTAGTGACCTAAAGTCCAAACTTTAAGCTGTAATATAACCTAAACAAGCCTATACAGCAGGCTATAAACATGTTTATTTTAAATGTATAGTTGACATTTTTGTTGCTGTTAGTGGTAC
The DNA here is from genome assembly GCA_015108515.1 of Hemichromis elongatus. Taxonomy (NCBI): domain Eukaryota; kingdom Metazoa; phylum Chordata; class Actinopteri; order Cichliformes; family Cichlidae; genus Hemichromis; species Hemichromis elongatus. The sequence continues at coordinate 8,789 of VUQR01010133.1, read as the reverse complement.
TAAACCATTTTTGAAGCTGCCGTTCAGTTGTTCATACTTCTATTTTAAGTGTAACGATACAGATGGCAATTTGCATCAACCAGAGACCGACCATGAAATCACCACTGACGGATCCCAAGCTAAACTTCTCTCAACTTTCAGGTGAGTAACAAACAACTACCAATCAGAGTGAAGAATAACCTTTATTAACATAAAAATAGAGAGTTAACTAGGTAACAACAGCCTGGAATGTCCATTAGTTACAAAGATGGATGACCAAATCACTTCCTGTGTGAATGTTTCTTTAGCCTTAAACTACATTATTTACCTCTTGGTTGACTCCTGAGATGATTAACTGATTATGCCTCAGTTTTATTTATGTAGCACCAATCCACAACACTTCTCTAAAGGTGAGTTATATGGCGGGGTAAACACCCTGCAATACCAGAGAGGAAACCCCAATGATTCGATCCCCTATGGGTGACACTTGGCCAGGGTGGGAAGGAAAAACTCAGTTTTAAAAGGAAAGGACCTGGATCTGGTACAGGCAGCCTTTGGAAAGAGAGTACTTTTGGTCATGTTTTTTGGGGGGTCTAAACCCTACCCTGCAAGGACCCTGTGAGAGCATCTTCTTCAGGTGTATCTCGTGTTCTTGTTATTTGCCTTCTGACATGAAGTGGTTTGGCTGGTCATTAGAACCAGGAACATCATCCTTTAGCCCAGGGGTGGGGAACTCCAGGCCTCAAGGGCCGGTGTCCTACAGGTTTTAGATCTCACCCTGGGTCAACACACCTGAATCAAATGGCCAGTTCATTACCAGGCCTCTGTAGAACTTCAAGACATGTTGAAGAGGTAATTTAGCCATTTAAAAAGCTGCAGGACACCAGCCCTTGAGGCCTGGAGATCCCCACCCCTGCTTTAGCTCATCCATGTGCATTTGTGCTACAATGCTGGTTCAGCCTGACATGAAGCACCTCTAGCCCCTGGACACTGGACATCATAATCCTGTAGGAGTTCGAGTTTGATGACTATCTAAGTATCTAAGGGTTTCGTTTAATGGCTGTGGACCACTGATAAAAACTGTGTATTCCAGTTTAAGAAAAAAAAGGTGGTTTGGGTTAAAATGAGGCTGTTCAGAGCTGAGAAATGAGGAGTTTGTAGTGACAGCCCTGTCTGACAAATACCAAAACCTGATACGCTGCTAAAGGACACCTTGGCAGCTTTGGCAAAACAATGTTATTGAATGGGGATGATAACAGACTGGTTATGTAGATCCTGTCTCAGCAGATACTCGACATTATGAGTGTGGGATTTGGATCTGAAGCAAAAGACATCAGGCTGTGCCTTTTGTCTGGGCTTTTTGACTCTCAGACAAGAAGTGCCACCTCCTGCAGGCTCTCTGGCTTCGAGGCTGCCTGATCTCTTGAGCCCAGAGGCTGTGCCAGCTGTTTGCTAATCCACCTGGATGTTTGATCACATCTAAAGCATGGCAGGGATATTTAAGCTGCTGTTTTTAACTTATCCCATGATATCTACACTGACTTGCTGTCTGCGGTCAGCTTACTCCACACTGCTCTCTGCTGGCTGGTGATTACTAAGGAGGCTCTAAGGAGATCCAGTCTGTTCACACCGATCCTGACTATTAGCATATCATTGTATTATGAAAGTGTTACATTATCATACCACTCAGTGAGAGATGATGCACAGTTTTTACACTACAGAAAGACCTTAAGTCCAAGTGTGTGGGCACTCTGTAAATCAAAACACATTTTCCACTTCCTTTTCAGATCTCCCACTTTAAAATCCATAAATCATCATCTTTCTCCACCTTGCTGACAGATTGCGTCATGCACTCCTGCTCCATCTTTTCATTTGCTCTGCTTCTCCCAAATGTTCTTCTTTTTGACCCAAACACCTCTGGATCTCTCTGTCCATAACACTCTTTTTCTCCCCTCCATGCTTCCTCTGTGTTCTCTCACCAGTCCTATTATTTTCCTTTTATTGGTCACCTCTGTGTTCTTTGCAGCTCTGCCTAAAAGGCTGACATCCCAGAGTCGCCTCTTCACTGTTCATGTCAGGACTGGTGTTTTGCGGGTACCATTTAATGAAGCTGGCAGTTGAGGACCTGTGAAGCGTCTCTCTCTCAAAGTATAGACTCAAACTCGGATGTACTTGTCCTCTTATTCCCTCTTCTCTCTGTGTTCTGGTCAGAGCTGGCATGCACTGTTCTGTGAAGGGAGTACACACCATTTGTATGAAATCTTCGGGTGTTTTGGCAGCTGGATAGCCTTCATTTGCCAGAACAAGATGGCGGCATTGGTGAAAATGCAGCAGCGTCTTTGAGGACTGTGTAGAAGAGCCACCTTAGCCTTTGTATGACATTTACGAGTGAAAGGAATATGTTTGTTCTGCAAAAAAGGAGTATACTCAAATGTTTCCTACACTTTTCAATCCATGAACATGATAAGGTGAATGTTTTGGGTGGGCTTGTTGGCTGTCCTGTCATATTTTATTCACAATACAGAAAACATATCAGATGTTTAACCCAAGACACTTTACTATCTCGTTTTGAATTTGATCATAGCAATGAGTCTCAACAAGGGTAACAGCAGACTAGAAAAGTAAAGAATAGGATAGGAACATTTTGCAACTAACTGAGTGACCAGGCATAAAAAAAAGCATCTTAGAGAGTTTATCAGAAGTAAAGGTGGGCAAAGGTTAAAAACAAAAACAAAAACAAAAACTGGACCTAAATGTTATGGAACAACTTCAAAATAATGATCATGATATTAGTAGATAATATCCATCCATCCATCCATCCTCTATCACTTATCCAGGGCCAGGTTGCCAGGATATAGCCTAAGCAAAGAAGCCCAGACCTCCCCAGCCACCTCCATCAACTCATCTGGGGTCTATCCCAGGGCCTCCTCCCAACAGGCCATGCTCAAAACACCTCATTCAGAAGGCATCCTAATCAGATGCCTGAACCACCTTAGCTGGCTCATTTGATGTGAAGGAGTAGTGGCTCCTCTCTAAATCCCATCAAATAACTGAACTTCTCACCCTCTTTCTAAAGCTGAGCTCAACCACCTTTCAGAGGAAGCACATTTCCACTGCTTGTATCCAAGACCTCATTCTTTTCTCTCTTTATGCAGAGCTCATGAGCACGGGTGAGCGTGGGAATATAGACCAGGACAGCAAATGGAGACCCTCATTTGTTTTTTTGCCTTTACATCCAAAGTTATAGCAGAGCTGTAGGTTTTAGTTTTGTCTTCTAACTCTTGCTAAACCTCTTATTTCCTGTTTTTCATTGATGACTGAAAACTGAACTTCATTGTAAAACCCAGGCGAGCAGACACACTGAACATTTTATTGGAAATGGAAGAATTTGGACAACTTTTGACTGTTTAAAAACAACAAAAACAAAAAAACAACAGAGGGAAATATGGAGTGACCCCTCTTTCACTGGTGCCGGAAAGGGGGGTGTTTGATTGAGACCTGCAGGAGCATTTGGATCTGTAAGTGGTTAATGATGCAAGACTTAACAAGCAAATTGCTTATCCAGATTTTATGCAGGGAACGAAGCACCCTAAAAGTCCATGCACACAAACATGGTGACACGGTGGATGTGTGTTATGGTCACCGGTGTAGAAACAGGTTCGTGGTTGTCCAGGTGCTCCTCTGTCCTCAGGGGGAAAAAAATGCATCATTAAAGTTATTGAATAAAAAGAGAAAAACAGAGTTTCTCTTTTTATAACACCAATTGCTTTGAGCAGTGCAACACACACAGCGCACGCCGGGATTTTGACAGCTCCTGTGTGTGTGCCCTTTGATTGATGAGCCTGATTCCAAATGTTTTTTCATCCAAATCAGTGGGAGTTTAAGTGCCTCGTGCATGTTAATATCAAACAAAACATTAGCCCGAGCGGCAGTCCCGGTGTGAACTCCCTCTCTGCTGATTTCATCACTCATCTCTGCGAGGCGCCACATGACTCCGGGACACGCTGGGATGGAAGGAAGAGAGGAAGGCGGTCGGCAGTAGAGGTTGGTAATTTTGCACACATGCTGTTTGGAGATTTCTGTCTGTGGAAACTGTCGGCCTGCAAGTGTGACCTAGGTCAAAGGGTAACCGATCGAGTTCATCTGAGAAGAACTGAAGAGCAGAAAGGTTTTCAATTTTGTCAAATGGGGGGGGTCAGTTATAACCTACAAATTAAAGACAAAAGTCATAAAGATGGCCAACAGCCATGGATGTAAAGGTCACAGAACTCTCAGATGACTGACAAGCTGACAATAAAACAGAAGACAAAGGACGTTTCCATTACAACAATAACAATGTGCACTGCTAACCCTGTAGCACCAAGAGGATCACATACATGAGTCTGTGAGATTTCTACATCAGTGTATTTTTTTCTGAAAAATCTGAATAAAATACACAAAAATATGGGATGTGGCAAATATGACAGATTAAAATTCATATAGCCAAATTATTATTATTTTTTTTGGTGACAAGGTTCAGTAAACATTTTTTATGATTCAGGCTTTACAGGGTCACAAAGTTAAACAGCTGTATTAAATACTTAAAACAAATTAAAATTTAAAGTAGTTGAATACAAGCACATCAAATAAAAGAGAATAATTAGGAAATAGATGCAATAGTAGCAAACTATATATCAATAAATAAAAACTTAGAAATAAGTTATCTGTAAGTCACAAAAAGAAATAAATATAGATACATTTTGTCACATTTACATGTTTGAGATTATTAAACAAAATTTAACATTAAAACCAGAGTAAATGTAAAATGCAGTTTTTAAATGATGCTGATGAGTACATTCCAGCTCAAAGCTGTGCTTCTCCTCTGTTTTGCCCTCTTTGAAATGGAGGATCTGTCTGCAATATCTCTGGGAAACTGAAGCATGAACCACGATTCAGTAGCTTGTAGAACGACCTTCAGCAGCAATAACTTCAAGTAAGGATTTTCTCATCAGTCTCTGATATGACTGGTGCCTTTCTTTACAGCGATGCCTCAGTTCATGGAGGTTTACGGGTATTTGTTTCTGCACAGCTCTCTTAGGTCCCACCCCAATACAGCATTTCAATCAACTTAAGGTCTGGACTCTGACTGGACCATTGCAGCACTTCCATTCTTTTCTTTTGCTTGCTTGGGTTCCCAGTCCTTTGGCTACAAGAAGAAAGCCCAATTCATCAGGCCTCCACCACCGTGTTAACTGTTGATCTGAAGGATTTGCGCTGATATGCTGTGTTCGGACAAACATCTCCACTTTGGTTTTGTATGTTTTGGTTGGTTCCAGAAGTCTTCTGGTTCATTCAGATTCAAATTTGCAAACCTGAGCTGTGCTCTCTTCCAAACAACCGTATTTCAGTCTTTTTCTAACTGTACCGTCATGAATTTCAACATTTAACATGCTGGCTGAGGCCTGCAGAGTCTGAGCTGTAGCTCTTGATGTTTTTTTTTTTCATTGTCTCTAAGCATTGTACAGTCTAAGCTTGAAGTGAATTTGCTGAGAAGATTGTGGTATTGTATAAAGTAACATAAAGGCTGGATCTTTGTGATCTAAGAAATTCAAAACTATTAAAGCATCAAGATGCACAGAGTGGATGACAAAGGCAGGAAGTCAGACACGATAATGTAAAAAAAAATCTGGCCAACTTTCAAAATAAAAGACACATTAAAGACCCAATGACACACATCCGGCACTTCCCTCAGATAACGAGGGCACAGTTACTCCTTTCCCAGCTTTAAATTAATAAGCACAACTTTAAACCCTAGTACAGTGGTTTCTTTCCTTTCAAAAGTCTTTTTATTAGACAAAGGCTTCAGTGTAATACAAAGTACATCAGAATTTTCACATTCTGGTTTCCTCCCCGACCATTAAACAACAAATAACTGTCAGCCAGCTGCACAACTAAACAGAAAATAAAGAAAACACAACACACAGCCAAACACAAAAAAAACTAACAAACAAAAGCCAAGGCTAGAGTCCCACAGCTCATCTAGGATATAAAAGTTAAAATCTTGTTCCCTTTCAGATTTGATAATTGAGAAAAACTTTCAAATTGTCCTTCTACATATAAGTCTGCAAAAGATTTTAGACCCTTTCTGTTCCAGATGTGAAAAACACTACCTGTCGTTGAAGGAACAAATAGGTGGTTTGTTGCAATTGGGCTTTGAATTGAGAAAGCCTGGAGACAGACTCTTCCTAAACTGAGACCAGATTCTAAGAGACTGCTGGAATACTCCATTATTTCTAGGTAAAGGCAAGGCCAGAGGGAGTGATGAGCTCAAAGTTAAGGGTAGAAGAATTTTCCTGCTCAAATAAGACGCCATGGTGACCAAAACTGGTGATGCCAGGTCCAGGTGGTAGTGTCTTCAGTACAACATACACCTGATATTGGCGGCCCAATAGTAATATTGGAAATTAGGGAGGGCTAAAACTCCCACTGGATTGGGTCTTTGAAGAATAGCTTTCCTCAATTTTGGATGTTTACCTTTCCAAATAAATGAAGTGATTAAGGAATCCAGAGATTTAAAAAAGGATTTGGGAATCAGGATGGGAAGGCATTGAAATACATGTAGGAATTCTGGAAGTAGTATCATTGTTACTTTCATTTACATCACATTAAATGAAAGAAAAAGTCCAATTTAATCCCAGACAGCATTCAGAAACTTGCTGCACCGGTATTTTTTTTGCACAGCTCGCATTTAACGCCATGTGCTTGTTAGAATTTAAATAACACTAATATCATTCTTTGCAGACAATGTTTTTTGTTGAAAGCTCCTTTGAGGTTAGCTTTGAAGAGGTAGCCTCTTGTCTTTTACCAGAAAAACATCAAGCCACTCAGTGTGGATGAGCAACTGGGAGCTGCCATTAACTCCCCACAGCTCCACAAAAGAAAAGCTGCATCTGAAATCCTTCTCTGAGTAGAAGCAGAGGGCTGGAGAGCTACTAATGGCTTGATGTGGCCCCCTCGCTGTGTTCATTTCAGAGCAACCCAAGCTCATCCTATCCCTACTGGGCAGATAATGCAATTACACCCTCGCATCTGCAGGGGGCTCCCTCTGCCTCCATCTCCACCTCTCCTCTGTCACTGAGTGTGTGCGGTGTGTGTGAGCAGAGAGGTAGGAGCTGCGACTGGTAGGTCTCATGCTCGAGATTTAAGTTAATCAATCATCGTGCCGCCTTAATGACACCCTGCTGCTTCCCTAATGTCTTCTGGCAGAGGCAGCCCGCCGCTGGCATGGAGCTCATGCCGGCACACATATGGTCGCCTCGAGTGAGTGACAGGACCCCTTTCATGTGTGCTGCCCTGCACGGCGGATGCCATCAGCCACATACAGCCGCAGGACTGAAATGGTGTTAGAGGAAGGGGGGGGTGAAGGAAAGAGAAGGAATAAAGCAATGAAAACAGTGGAAGAGTACACGGAGGCCTCCCTGAATTTGAGATGTGAAAGTGAAACTCACAGCTTCTAATGCTGTGAAACCAACATTTGAAGGAGGCTGGAATTAAATTACAGAACCAGATTATTTCTGGGCTTTCACAGACAGAAAACAAGCAAATCAAGAAAGAGAAAGTTCAATTAGATTTAAACACATGAGCTGGGAAGCTGAAAAAGAAGCATCAGGAGGGGCTCTCTGATATATGTATGTCTTAAAACAGCTCAGGAAACCATTACATGACATGTTTGTCAAAACAGTGGTGAGACACCAAGTTTATTAGACCACCTTTAGCTTTGATTCGTTTCACTAACCTGACGCAATATCAACATTGATTTCCATAGAGTTGAATTCAGTTGTCACTAAGGTCCTGCATTGATGACAGCAGAGTCACACTGCTGTGTAAAATCTTCTCCAGCACAGACTCAGTAGGGTTTGGGTCTGGACTCTGTGGTGGCCAGTCCAAATATGAAAATGATATCTCGTGCTCCCTCAACCACTCCTTCACAATCCGAGCCTAATGAATCCTGGAACTGTCTTCATGTCCCTGCCATCAGGGGGGAAAAAATCCATTGATGGGAAATCCTGGTCTCTCACTGATCTCATATTTGATCAACTGAAGCAAACCCAGATCCCAACACTGCCCCCACATGCTGGGGCGCTAGGCATCAGGCACGATGGGAGGATCATTTCACATGTCTCTTGCAGATGAAGGGTCAGTAGCCTACTACTGATTATGTAAGTTGTAACATCAGCTGCATAAAGGATCTTTACCATCACTTGAACCGACAGGTGAAACCTCTATAAGACTTTGCTGACTTCTTCACTGAAGAAGTTTCTTGAATAACTGGGGAAACGCTTCTCCTACTGAAAACACAACGTCCAGATCAACAGAATGAACTTTCTGGGATTTCCTTAGCTGGATGAATGAGGCACGATGCGATATCCTCGTGTTGGCGTTGTTCCCAGATCATCATATTTATGTTTTTCCAGGGTCAACATTACAACTCACCAATCACCTTCTTCTGGCGTCATACTTCTGCGACTTCGAAAGACCCGCCTTGAAACTAACCCTAACCCTAACCCTTTTGATTCATACATTCAGCACACAACCATTAGTGTAGGCGTCTTAGTTCAAATTGTCTTCACTTATGTTTGTAAAGTGATGACGGAAGCTACTGCAATTTTGCCTGACAACATGTTTTTGTAAGGCGGCTATTTTTCGAAGTCGCAGAAGTATGACGTCAGAAGAAGGTGATTGGTGAGTTGTAATGTTGACCCTGGAATAACATAAATATGATGATCTGGGAACAACGCCAACACGAGGATATCAGATCATCCTATAATCTG